>JAYRBW010135290.1:0-15579 GCA_036023295.1 Invenusta paracnida
ATAACAAACAGAGAGAAATAACAAACATAAATAAGACACAAACAATGAACCCGGTCATACAAAGATCGGTCACAAACAAGCCGAACAGGACAGGCCTGCTAAACAATCGACAAGCTCAGTATAGCTAGCCAGGGGTGAGTAAGATGCCCTGGGTGGGATTAGAATCCAGGACCTTCGATACATAAGACCAACGCTCTACCAACGCTGTTAGAGGAACAATTCCTCGAAATATAACATATTTACGTTTGAAATAATTAAAAAATTCTAGATCATTGAAATAGTTATAAATGCTTTTATGATGGTATAATTCATTTGATAGTACTAAGTAATATTGGTAGTGCTATTTAATATTGATTATGCATTTCCTGAAACATAAAATAATTGAATCACCTTCAGGTCAATATTTTGCGTCAACATATGAATATTCACCAAATTTAGTCAATTCATTATTTATTTCTATTTCTGTTTATTGCCCTGGTTATTTACCTTTTTCATATAATTGCAATTTCATTCATTAGGAAAATATTGTTAAATACTTGCTAATTGTACTAGTACTGTCTTTTTCTTTATTTAAACTGTACAATGCACACAAAGCTTGAAATAATAGACTACTTTTTTAATTTGTATGCATATTAAATTATTACAATCGATTTAAAACTGTAATATATTAAATATATTTATATTACTATTACTATTACTTATCCATACATTGAAACTAATTATTTTATCTACATACTTCTCCGTTACAGAATCTTTAAATTATGTTTATATGCTAGGGAATTGTTTTATAATCATGTAATTTATAGAAACAAAAATATGTATATATCTTAAACCTTTCAAGATAGTTTGTTGTACAACTTTTAAAAATTGCAAATTTATTATGATCAAAGTTTTTAATTCTGCATAAAAGCAGTTATTAAACTATAATTATGTAATATTAAAATATCTTTACACATGTACACTTTTGAGTAACATTCCATAAATATTATAAAATTAGATACGGTAGTTAACAAACTGTTATATTTATTTTTGCATGTTATTATTTGAAAACGTTAACTAAATTTTTTTATATATAATAAAAAGGATAAATTATACCGCCTTGAAATGTAAAAATTCAAAGAAAAACGTTGCGTTCTTGCTTTCTAAATTAAAAATTTAAACCTTTTTTAAATTCAGGACTGTCCGGTTAGTTAGAGTACATAACGTATAAGTTACTAATTAGGATTGAGTATGTTTGCCCTGGCATGTGCACCTCTTCCCAGATATGCCTTCATCAATCATCTGAACTGAGAGATGTGTGTGTGTAACTGACGCTCCAAACCCCCCACACTCTCCTCTCTATGTTTGCTTTATTTCTTTCTTACCCTTTTTTCATTCCTTCTGATTCTCAGAATCCAGAAGTTCTAGGCATGCGCCGGCCAAACCTCTCGAACGGGGGAGCGGATTCCTCACGCTCAAATGGTCTCCATTCTTATTCCGAGTCTGAAGTAAGCTAGAGAATAAACCGAATCAGTCACAGTCATATCTCAATCATGTCATCCTCGAAAAGCAAATATGTACATAGTTAAACTCTATTATTTATAGAACTTAGAGAATTTCTCTATATTTTTTTGTATTGTAAGTAGGTCTCTAATGATTTGTTTTCAAACCGTAGACTACAAAAAATATGTTTCATTGTCACATTAAAAACTAATCAAAACAGATATTAGTCAAATGTGCTTAGTTGGTAATATATTATTTTTAATTGTTAAAATTAGACCAAATTCAGTGTGTTGTTTTACATTCAAGTAGTACCTAGGTTTGTTTTGCTTGAAGGGGGTGTATTAATTATATATACTGTTTAGAACATATAATGACAGTAACAGAAAGTTATAAGTATCTTTAGAGACAAGTATATTATAACATACAATATTTTATGAAATTATACTAAACATTCACTCACAAACATGAAACTCGTTCCTGAATGTTGGTTAATAAAAAACAACGTTATATGTATTACATACAAAATATAGCTTTTGAGAGCGACGCCCTTTAAAATCAATAATACAATAAATCAAATATATAATGTTATAATTCGCCCGATGTCTTCCTTTGTACAGATGTCAGACAATATTTCGGTGATTCTTTAGGCTTGTCGTGACTTCACTGAATCAACTTCGGTAAGTCAATCAGATCGTGACACGCTACATGCCCTAACAAATCGGTTAAAGGGAGAATTGACCAATCATACGTCTAGATCATCAACCAATCAGACGTTAACGTTGAATACAAAATTACTCCGTGTTAGTCAACTGGTGAATGAGATCCAAGATCAGGTTAGTATCCTATATTTTATTAAGTATTTATTTATTAATGTTTTAATATTTCTTTCTTTGTGCTATTGATTAATTAATTTACAATATGTATATAATTTAAAAATAAATATGCATCATGGTGCACACATTACTCAATAAAAATTGATGAATTTAGGAACCTTTAAAGATCTTTCACTTTGAAAATTAATCATAATATACATACTACTGCTAATATTATATTTTTATAACATTCATTAAAAGTTTTATAAAAATGATAAAACATTGTTTAAATTTATTTTCTATTATTAATTTTGGAATATACCTACCATTTACAATATTATTATTTTACGTATTTATCTTTTTATAATTTTATGACGAGTATTGTGCACATCGTTAGGATAATTACATTTCTTATTAATTAATATACAGTCATATTTGATGTATAAATTATATATTTCATTCAATAATCAACCTATTTTGAGACTGATATCCATATATTTTTTTAGTTAGATATTTTAAAAATTGTATATTGATATTAATATATATCAGGACAATTACCTATTTGACACGTTTTTATTTTTTTAAATGTGTAGAAAATTATTTTTGATTAATATTAACTTATAATTTAACTTTATAAAAAAACTAAATAAGTCGAAAATGTTGAAGATTTTTACCAATTATACATTTTTACGTAGATAGTATATTCGTATTTTTATATAGTTACATTTTAAAAGATTTTGACTAAACGAAGCATTCTGATTTTTTAATCGTTAGTTTGTAACGAATTTATTTAATTATCATTAATTAGTATGGCTAAACGTGTTTATGAGAAAGACCAACTAGTATTAAATATTCTAATAGAAATAAGAGCAGGAGGATTTTCAAACAGTTTTTATCTTTTATATTATTATATTTCTAGTGTAAAATTATAATATTATCATGATGTACTGTAGAATACATTATTATTGTATTACTGTCTCCACTAATCAATATCCATCGAAGTAAGGATTAACGCATAATTATTCTTTAATTTACCACACATTTTGTTCCTTAAGATATGTATGAATAATAGAAAAAAAATGTATTCTGTATTCTGTAATATACATATTAATATTCTTTATCTTTCAATGCACACTAGTAGACAATTAAAATGTGTACTTTTGTTTTATTTAATGTGTTACGTTATTATAATATTATGATATTTCATGAATGGAACTGATGCCTACAGCTATATATCCGTTGCATCATCATGATAACACAATTATCGGAATTTCAAAAGATATAACACTTTTATATACTTGATTAATTATATCTCAAATAATTATTTCCGTCATGCAATAAAAATACATACTTATATTTGTATAATATTTTCCATTACTGTTGGAAGTATTTCAACAAAAAAAAATTAATTAGCTCATATTACACAACAGATCGATCGATTTTTCTCTTCGAGCTCTATTATGTTCTTAGTAATTACAGCAGTGAAAAATCGAAACTAATTCTCAAAATACATTACTTTAGTTGCCTTTGCGAGAGATGTATTAGTGCCATTTTTTATATTTCTAGTGTAGTGGTGGTAGTAATAGTGCATTTAACACCCTCTTGCATTTCATTTAACTTATTATACTTGTTAAATGATCTTAATAACTAGGATTTTTCGGTTTTTTATACACTTATACTATTTTGTTACGGCTATGTTACACTTCATTGCATACAGTAACATATACAAATAATTTAAAATAATTTCGTATTACATTCATATTATTCAATTACGTATTTTATTATGTAATTAAACAAATCGTTCAATTATTATTAGAAGTATAATTTTATAAATTTACATACAAATAATTTAAATTATTGATATTAAGCTAAATGTGAGTATTGAGTTTGTTGTGTAAATTAGGAGGATTGCAAACAAATCGAGACCTTTATTTCGTACACACTTTTATTATTAGATATAGAAAACCTCTGAATTATAGACACTAACATTATAACCCAATAATATGTACACTGTACATATTGTATAATATCTTAAATGATAAAATAATAAGAGTCATATTAAGAGCCCTAATACTTTATTTGTTTATTGCATTTACTTTCTCTCTTGTTTCACCACATGACACAAAGACTTCAGAATAAAAACAAACGTAAATGTAATAAGTAATCCTTATTGTTATTATTCATCGAAGTTTGAACATTCTAAGTTCAGTTTGAAAATTAATCTTGTCTTGAAGTTAACTCTGACTAAAGTAAATTCTTGCATAAATTTCGTTGATTATAAAGTTGTCCACAAGTCATTGTTTCATAAAACGGATGGTCTAAACTTTACTTATAGGATAGATAGGTCTTGTTAAAACATTTAATTAGATATATATAAAATCAATAAAGTAAATGCATTATTTCTACGTTAAAGTATACATAATATTGTAATTTATCTTTATTACTATTTTTTTAATTTAGTCGATATTTAATCTTTACATATTAAACATTCTGAGAATGAAAACAATTAGAAACACGTGTTGTTTGCTTGATATACCCGCAGGTGGACGCTAGAAACACGTTTATTTTCGTTTTGTTCTTCTCTTGTTCTACTTCTTCAAATGCTGCCGAAATCGATACATATACTGGAATACTTTAAATCACCTTGGGTACAGCTCAAAGGATATACTTGAGTTGTCAACTGTATCAGCAGCTTTCTTCTCGGCTTGATGGTTTTGATGTTTTTGTTCTGCTGCGGTGCACCAACGAGAGACTGACGAAGAAGATTGAAAGACTCAGCAGTTTATTTTTTGTTCTCTTCACTCTTCGTGTCCTCTTATTGATCGACAGTATTTTGAAGGAGGGAGGGATAGTATATCTCTCAGGGAGAGGGAATTAGCCTGTTAGCTATCTGGTAGAGAGATGAAAGAATACCATTTTGACTATCTATGGAGGGGTATTTCAACCTTCTCAAAGCTATTTTCAGCCGCAGATTTGAATTAATACACGAAGTACTTGCCTGTGATGTACAGACTATAAAGATACATAGGTATTTATCGCTTATGGGAGATATTGTTTGGAATTTCAATATTATTGGCATTGTTACATCTCTTCTCCTGCACTCCACATAATAACGCCTTGGTTCATCCTCACCTTCTATAAAAGGACAGTAATTTAGTTGAAGGCGGATTTGATGTAGAGCTAATCCTTGAAAAGGTATTGTTAAAGATCTTTTTAAAATGTAGATAAGTATTTACACCATTCAGTATAATACACCAACTGGAATTTACCTTTCTTATCAACCTGCTCATAGGTCTGGTGATGTATGATATTTTAGCTAATGTCTCTCTTAGTTCTTCTACCCACTATTGGGAAAATAATCTTTTCTCCCACCTTTACTTTACCTTCCTTTCTTGAGTACCTCTTGAGTATCCCCAGTTTAGACTGAATATCTTGTCTCAGCTCGGAATTGTATCATACGGAGAACGCTTTCCTAAGATGTATATGATAGGAAGTGAAATCTAGTTAAAGGGAAATTGACTTTTGCTTATTGGTAAACAAAGGGACAATTTGTAATTTTTCCTTCCCCTCAATTGTAAAGGTAGTTTGCAATGTATATACTGTGCATCAAAATACACAAAGAAAAAGAAGTTTTTTCACCAAATATATGTGTATGATAAATAAATTTATAATAGGTAATTGAGTATTTGAAAAAATAATCAAACAATAAAACATTGGAGTGTTTTCTTCATAAGTTTTACAAAGTTTTTAACATTAATAATATTTATGAAAATATAAATGGACCATTTGAGGAATGCATGTTCTCAAATATTTAGTATGAAACACATAAATAATATAAACACTTTTAATAAAAAATAGTTAAAAAGAGTGAAGTGCATAACATTTTTTATTAGAAATTACATTAAAATGTGTATTTTAAATAAAATACTGTTATAAAAAGTCTAACCCCGGCTTCATCAAGACATCTTATATATGCATGTAAAGCAGGTGTGATAGATACTTGCCCATATTTACGAAGCAGGGTAGGCCTAACCTGAGGTTAAAAAACAATATCTCTAGATAATTCTTATTTACGAAAAGGATAATTATCTTTAAGTTAAAATTAATTCACCTCAGGTTAAAATAACTGTCCTACTTATTTACGAAGCAGTATAGGCCTATTCTTAGGTTAAATTTCTACTGAATTACCGGGTGATTTTCTAACTAGGTGTGTAGTAGGTTAGATTCATTTTATCCTGAACTACTTTTGTAGTGAGATGGCTGCGTATTTTGATCTTTATCCAGCTATACGAAACTAGAGGGAATATCAAGAAAAAATAAATATATTTGATATAAGCGAGGCGAAATGAATCAATAAGTATAATAGATTTACTAAAGCTGGCTTCAGGATTATTTATTACGTCACTGAACCTACATATTTATTCAATATCTATTTAATGATATGTATGTATACCAAACTCTACTCTGTACCACAGAGTAGAGATAAATAGAGATGCCACTTTATATTTTTTATTATTAGCTTGTGTATATCGTTTTGTTTAAAATACATTCTATTGTTCCATTTTCGATCGCCATATAAGATTACTTGTTTTTGCTCATTTTATCTAAAATGTCTGGAAAAGGAAGACTGTGCTCATCTTGAATGTTAATTTTAATTTTATATATGTATATCGATTGATTGTGTATGTTTTTGCGTGTTAATAAACAGATTTGTTTATTTTACTCTAAATTTTGTTATTTTTTGTTTATTATACACTAACTTCATATATTATTTTGTACTACTACTTACTAAGAGATAATCTAAGAGTAGTATGATAATAAAATTTTAAATATATAGTCATAACACATGATGACATATTTTTAAATCATTTAAATGGTTTATTTTTAAACAAATATATGTTTTACATATATACTCACGAAGTTTGGTTATTGTATAAATTTAAAAACCTCAAGTGGCATCTCTGCCTTTTTTTAATCTGTACACGTACGTATTTGTTTTAACTTTTTTTATACAAACCTTTTGTATACCAATACTTAATCTCAGAATTTAATGTATTCATTTTTTTATATACTGTCAACAAAGAGCTATTAGTTCTATTACTTCCATAATGGAAAGTAGACTACTGTATAAATTGGTCCAAATATTGAGTAACAAATAAAATGCATAATATAAATAATTTGTTTATAGCATTGGAAATGAAGTTTGGTCGAAATATGCTAAAATATGTTAATCCCATCTTTACCAGGTTTTTCTACGCTTCTAGTATACCATCTTGTTTTCTCATTTTCATTGGATATTTAATAGTATATTGAAATTTAACATATAACTTGTTTAGAGCGATTTATGCATCATATAGCTAAATACTTAATTTAGAAGCGTGTAATTAAGCAAATCGATTATTTGAACCAAGTGCGCATTTTACTCTTTTCGTGTTTTCATTTTTTATATTCTTATGCTTCTATTTTCGAAATTAAGAATCAGTCGAATTTTCAAATCAAAAAAGATTATTATTGATATCTGCATTGTGTGAAAATATGGACATTTGTTAGGTTTCAGAGTTGTTAGCTACTAACTATGGAAACTATGAATGCTAAAATTTTACTTTTAAGATACGTCGTTTCTAGTTAAAATATATCTTTTAATCTTGAAAAATCGTTAAGTTATACTTAATGTAAAATGCAGTTTACTCTATACACGAAAAACATGTATTTTTTATTATAATTTGAAATTATCAAAAAGTAATCGAAATTGTCTTTGCTATGTTCGAATGAGCTTAAAAACCGTATTTTCATGCCTTCTCAAGTAGCCTCACTAAATAAAAGTATAACAGAAGTTTAAAAAGAAGTTACTTTTAAAATTTCAAAAAGCTCTAATTCCTTCGTCTGTAAATATATATATTAAAATAAAAACGCCTTAACGGAAGGAGGGATTATCCAGTAATGATAGGTTTAATATGTTATAAGCAATAGCATGTTATGTATAACTTTGATCATGTTTGGCACCTCAATGCCATTCACACTGGACGTCCTCGACCTTCAGGAGAAGTCTTTTCTTGACAACACACGTTATTTCAAATGAAACACTTGGCAAAATTAGTCATATTTTCTGTATTGTTGATATATTGTTGATATTTATCCACAAGAATACAACACAAACATGAATTATGTAAAAAAATGAATTATATGTTTGTATTATACGTAAAGATGCCAGGACAAACATACTATCTTGAATTGCAATTGTCTTCTGTTTTCGACTACAGAGCGTCAATTTAAATATTACTAAAAATGACTCGTTATAATAAATGAGTACGATTACTCTTTTGATTGGCTTCATCTTTAATCTTTTAAATCGAGTCTAAATTTAATCAGCCATTCATTATTTTATTTAAAAATGAAGCACGGATTGTAAAGAAATAACTTACTATGCACGTATTGGTGATATTCATTGAGTTCGGCACTAACATTTGCATTACTTAGCTATCAACTAAACATGTAATTACCAATACTATCATTTAGAAATTTATTTTTCAATAGCTTCTTTTATTCCTACAAACTTATAAAATTAATTTCAGGATAATATTGTGAAGTCCCTCCTAACATAATTTGATGCAATTAATAAGTAATTCGACATCATTCACGAAGTGAAAAATTGTGTAATTTAAGTCAATATTTCACTTCGTAAATGACATCGAATATATATTTTTTTAATTCTTGCAGATTCAGACGCCCCTCACTTATATTCTTCATAATATTACAATCTTACACACACACCCCTCTCTTCCTCCATTTCTTCATGTAGTTAAGTCGAACAACCTCCCTAGTAACGGCACAAGTTCTTCTCCACAAAGACGACCATCGAGTATTTGAATCGCTCAAGGAGACAGCAGAGCGAGGTGACTTCAACGGTACAACGTATCAATGTCAGACCTTCTGTCAACACGCCGATGCCTTGCTGGATGTGAGTGAGGGTGTTCTCTAGTCTAGCTCTATCCATTTATTAGTATCCATACTTATATTTAGGGTTAATAGTGTTTGTTTAAATATCAAGCAATGGTAACATTTTATTGTTTTTGTGTAAAATGTACATATATTATATAGAAAGGGTGCTTCGGAAACATATTAGTCTACATAGATGTCAATTAATATTTATAAATTTTAGGAACGTCTACGATAATGATATCAATTTCATGGGTTTGTCTGATTTTTTGCCGTTTATCATGACATATCACCATTTATAGGTTACATTTATATTGGTGAATAACATTTCGCTGTTATTATTCTATTATTTTACTCTTATTTATTATTTAGTTTTGAAAATGCAATGTGCATTTACACTAAAAAGGAATATCAAATATCGATTTTGAAACTTAAAATAAATTTTAAACTAATATAATGCAAGGACAGTTGTCAAACTTCAATTATAATCTTGCTATGGTGATTTGGAAATGACCAAATAAATTGTACAGTTAAGAAATTTGTCAGTACTGTAGGTCATGTATACTGATAAAAGGTACTTGTGTATTGCAAATAAATTTGTATAATATTTTAGAAGTGTAAAAGTACCTTTAATAAAATACAAGTTTAATCTATATTTCGTATATTTAAGACGGTGAAATGAAAACTACGAGATGCGACGATCCAATTTAATATCAATGCACCATTGCGTCATTTAAATATTATATTGTATACATTAAACAGTATATTAAATGTCTCATTGTTGACAAATCCGTTAAAAATGCACCAAAATTAACTTTTTTTAAACATTGCTATGATTTCATCAAATAGAATATCGATATGTCGAATTATTGTAGTATTTGATTTTAGAATTGTGTTTAAGATCTCCTGAATGCTTTTAAATCTTTTGCAGAATTAAAGAAAGTTCAACATTTTATCAGAGTTAAGAGATGTTAAGTTATTTTAATATATAGTGCTCAAGATGTTGAAGTAGCCTTTGTATGCATATATACGTTTTTTGTGTTGACTTTAAAGCTTAGTTTATTTACATCTTTATTATAAATACATTTATTTATAATTATATACGCTTTTAAGCCTTTAGGAAATGTCAACTAAAATTATATTCATTATTATTGTCGTCTTTATCAAACACAAATTACATATGCATACGAGTATTTACCGGTTGATTCAATATGTTTTGCACGTATTATATCTCTCGAATGTTGTATGCTTTTTTAACGCTATTAATAAAATACGTGTTTAATATACTTTAATTTATACTAATTTAAGTATTATTATGTTATATAACATGTTTGAAATAGATGATCGGAAAACATTTTTTTAAATGTAACCTTTTTTGCTTACTACTTTTTTGCCTAATCAAATTACAAATACATCCAAACCAAGTTCAATACTTGCTCAGCTGCTAGTCAGGGGTGAGTAAGTTGCCCGGGTGGGATTAGAAACCGAGATCTTCTGTATGGCATGCCAACGCTCTAACCAAATAAACTACTCACCCCCCCCCAACAAACATATAATATATAATTTGTATAGAAATTATAGCTAATTTTCAAATTTAACTTTAACAAATTATGCAAAATTTTCTATTTTTATTTGTCATTGATTTTGTGCTATTGATTCTTATTAATTTATGTAAATTTCAACTGAATCGTTTAGTCATTTTAAAGTACCATATTTTGTCTTCTTTTTGTTAATAAAAAGGTTATATATTCTCTATTTCAAGAATAATATTTCCAGCCAATTTTTATTTATTTCCACATATATTTCTAAAATGTATATGTAAAGCAATAGAGTCTATTTTTAACTGTTGATTCATTTAAAATCTTTAAAACACCATTTTAACACCACAATTGCAAGTACTCCTTCACTCCCTTTCTCTGGCAGGTCTACAAGTTCCTGCGACACATCTCCTATTCAGAAGAGCTAACAGCTGTGTGTGCACTAACAGAAGGTCACGTTCACATACTTACTCATCTCGTGAGTTATGCATCAATATTTTATCCTTCTTATCTCTTTAGAGATATTTTTACTACATGGAAATATGTCATAGCTATCAACGACCATTTCAAAATTTATTCTTTAAAATAATTTGAAATGTTTACTATGGGATTAATACTTCAAGTACATAAATGGTGGTGTCCAAGTGTTCGAAACTTAGATTTCTTTGGAATTTATTTCAAAGAATTTGATAGAAACTTTCAAAGAAATTCATGATTTTTATTTTATTTTGAAGATATTAAAAAATTTAACAAATAAACTAATACTATCACTTAAATTATTATAATAAGAAATAATATAACTAAGAAATGCAATAAAATGTTAAGATATCTTATAGATGTGTTTCGAAACACTGGAGTATTTGATTAATCTTACTCGCTTCATTTTATAATAATTTCGTTTACTTCTTCGCAATACTTTGCAAACATATGATTAGCATAGTTATAAGTATGTATATTATTTAATATTTTTCTATAGCTAAGAATGAATATTATTAATATACTTTTATTGTAAAAAAACCACGAAAATATGACTAGTTATAATAGCTAATATGTAAAATGTCTCTTCTGAGTTTTTTTATGTTGAACTTACAATTCTTTGGTGCTATGTCTCTCTCTACATTCTTGCATCTTTAGGTGGTCCTCTCCGCTCGCACGCTCATGTCTCTACCCACGAGTAAGCACGCTCAAGAAGCCTTCGACACAATGATTGGCTCCTGGTTGGCCCTTCTTACTGACGCAGCCGGCCTTTACAATGACGTCATCCACTGGAGGAGAGCTCGATTCCATGAGGGAGTTACGGTGAGTTGTGACGTCACTAGTAGTAGTGTTACTTTTCCTGCACTTTATTACAAATTGTTACTATATATGTATGTACTATGTATGCAGTAATTCTGAATATACTATTTTATGGTTTTACTGTATTGCATCAATATTTTCTCATTGATATTATTAATATCATGATGTTGAATATTTAAATAATATTTAACACTATTTATGAGAACAAAAATGCCGATGAGAATGGTATCTTTCCATTAACTCAGAGAAAAAACAGTTTATATCTTTTTAACTACCTTAAGTTTTAATTGAAATATTGAAATTGCCTATATTATATATAGTATAATCTTATTTATATTCGTTTTCTTTCGTAACCTCATCACTGTTATGTGATATACTAATCCATACAATTTTTATACATTCATTTAATTAAGTTTTATCGCTCATCTAGCGAAAGAAATCATACCTAAATTAATAATATAGATGTGTTTTGTCTTTATATATCATAGCGAGTGGCACTTCATTTATTTATTACTCTTTGTCATTTATTACTTTTATTTTGCAGTTCAATATGCGTGTATGTATAATACAATAAAGGCATTATGTTATTATTATTGTAACGTTATCAATATTACTTTATCTTGAAGAGTGTATCAGCAAAGGTTCTATATTCTGTCTTTATTGATTGACACTATTGTGTTTTTATATATTATTTTTGGAATGTTTTTATTATACTAAATATCATTATACTTTGTGACTGAAAAATCTATATTGTATAAATTAGCCAAGTTTTATTATTTTTATAGTTAGTAAATTGCATTTAAAAATGCCCGTCTTTCCATTACGAGTTTTAATCCAGAATTATTTTTAAAGGAAATGTCTTTATGATTAATTTTCTAACAGTTATAATACTAACTATGTATATAATTTGGTAATGCGATGGATTTATTTTTGTTTTATTGAATTTCTATCACCTATAACATCTTATTACTATATTGACATAATAACTATGTAAGAAGTTTGCCAGTTTGTTTTTGAAAGCAACTATTGCAACTAATGTTCAATCACTTTTTTATGTTGTTAACATTTTATTTAGTTTTGGGATATATATTTTGTTAGTATTAATTGTGCTTTCAAGATGTTAATCAATATTTCGGATCAAGATATTATATTGACAGTAATAATAGTTTGTACAATAACATATACCTCCATTTGTTATCAGTTATTACCAATTAAAGTAGATCATTTTACCAGTTTTTCAGTTAGAAATACCGTTTTAAGTATAATTCATTCAGTCTTGTCGTACATTTTACGATCCATCATTGTTTAATTATATTAAATTGTGTAGAATTTAATATTCTTCCGACATGACCTTCTGGTGGGTTTACATATATGGGTCTATTTGATCTATCATTGTATTTAATATGTACATTCCCTTCAACTCTCTGCCAGTTGAAATATAATATGTAAAATTAAATTTTCCATAGTTTAGAGTTTTGATAAAGTTGCAGCTATATAGAGAGCACATACGCACAACCTTTTATGCATATGTTTATACTTAACTACCTCCAACATTCCCATTACTCACAATTTTCCTTATATTTTGAATACATACATATATTTAACCTTCCGACTCGATTATTTGTCGACAATGTAACAGTTAAAAGTGTATCCAATGTAAGGTTTTCATGCATTATGACGTTTCTATTCTCTGTTTGTTTCCTGTTACTTCGTTCAAATTATAATTTTCTCTCTTCATTTAATCGTACTAATATTATCACATTTCTTAATTGCTCTATTTAGTTGACAACTTTCTTTTTGAACGATTTTGAACGTGTTACGTTGTAGACTTGCTATGTTTATTTATTTTTGTTATATAGCATATGTTTGGCGCAATATTTTTGTCAGCAGTCTAATAGTAATAATAATTGGATTGAGCCTCAAGCTAGCGATCGTATCGATTCCATCGTCTTATTACAACAAGCAAATTTATCATGACACTACTTGCGCGCAATTACATATTTAAACCGCCGCAGTCATTGTTATATGGGCAGATAGATTACTATATTGCTTGGAACGTAATATGAAATAGATTGGAATGGAATAATAATTTGATATTTTATTCCACAGTACTGATATTTGCCATAATGCTTTCCCTTCCTGTTCTATCGTTACAGTATGAAAATATCTACACGGTGATAGTATAATGGTGGAGATATATCGTTAGACAGGAATTCACCACACATTTTTTAGATAAGCCATCATTATTATTGGGAAATTGTTCAAGACATCTTGAAGAAAAAAAACCCTGTGCTTTTAATTTTGACTAAAAATAGTTCAGTTTAAGTGTTCGACAATATTAGAAATCGAAAAAAATCAAGTTAATAGTGCTTTTTGGTATTTTAATCTTCTGCAGCCTTTTAAATTTTGCTTAAAATCTATTTTGGAAATTACTATCACTTAATCAACATATTATAGTATTATAGTAATCATTTATTATTTCAATTATTATTGAAAATACACATATTTTAATTATGAAGAAATCGTGCATTTATAGGTTATATAATTGAGTAGAATAATATATTTTTGTAAAATACTTGTAAAATAAAATATACTGATGATAAAATGTAGATTTGCAAAGATTCACAGTTTATTTTTCTTATTGATTAGTTCATTGTTAAGAATATAAACCATATAAATATTTTTTGTTCACATTACTTAAACAACAGCACTAACTAAAAATTATAATCTAGACTTTCTGAAGTAATTTGAATGAACTTCTCAGTAAGTTCTAGTAAAAAAATAATCAATCAATTATTAATATTTATAAATCAGACACAATTAAGGCAATTTATATTCGTTGTAAGATAAATAAATTGATATATTCTTTGCTTGATTGTTTAATCAATAAAATGAAATTCTCACATCCAAATAAATTTTAAGATTAACAGAATTTCGTTTCCGCTTGATATAGCTTTTTAGTTTGTTATTTGATCGGAGATATAAATCGATTAAACAATAAGGAAACTGTTCTTTCTAAGAGTTTTATTTCCAAACAAATTTTAAATTTAGTGTTTTTTCTGTGTAAAAGATAAAACTAATAAATGTATATATATATATAAATATAACAATAGAGTATTTTGATACGCATTCTTACTTTTATAAAAAAGTATTTCAGAACCTCTAAGAACTCAAATTCAAAACATTTTATTGTACAAGGTTATTTTCAGCAATATATATATACTTTCAACCTACATTTTAAGATATTTAAATATCAATTACTACGTATGTTAACAAGCATCGAAAGTGTATACAGACATTAACTAGATATATAGTAAAATTTAGAAAGCGATAAAGGTAACTCTATAACGAAGAAGAGTATTGCGACTCGTGTTAAAATAATGCAGAGAAAGAAGAAGAGAAGAATTCATAAAATCATAGATAACACAGCATAGTTTATACGAGATATTAATTTCTTCTGAAGCACACCTACCTATATAATATCTGTAAAATAAGAACATTAATTCCCAATCGTT
>JAYRBW010135301.1:0-15574 GCA_036023295.1 Invenusta paracnida
TTACTGGAAGCCAATGTAATTGTTTTAGGAGAGGAATAGATGGGGTACGCCACAAGGAATGAGTCGCAAGTCTTGCCACTGTATTCTGAACACGCTGAAGCTTAGTCATGATAGCTTAAGTTGAATTAATTAGAATTTAGTTACAGAAGTCGATTCTTGATAGAATTAATGTTGTAATTACTTGTAAGGATTTTCCTTGTTTTCTCCATTCTCAGCATCCAAATTGAAAATTTACAAAGAAATTGGACCTAAAAAATTAACTTTTCTTGATATCTTGAATACAATAGAAAACTAGAAAATCCAAACTAGTGTGTATTCTACGCCTACAACTATTGCTATTATATTAAATGTTTCGTATTGATTGCTTTCCTAACTCATTGAAAAAAGAAGTCTACATGTTAATTATTACTGCTTTTCGCATTTCTTCCTATTGGAAATTATTTTATTTTTAATGTTGTTAAATTACAAAATAATCTATATCAATGGCTATTCTCCAACCTTATTCTGGTCCTACGCTGAACTTTTCTTAAATAAAATAATCTCGACTTTTGATAATGTCTCAATAAATAACGATAATACAAATTTTCTTTTTCTTCCATATTGCACAATTTATCCGAAATATTTCCACTAAAAGTTTTAAAAACGTTGATCTCACTAAAATTTTCTTATAAAATTGTTATTAAATCATTTAAAGTCGGCAATTATTCCATCCTTAAAGATCTTATTCCTTGTGTTGTGAAGTCTAATGTTGATTATTTGTTTGTTCTGTAAACAGGATGTGCCGTTATATAGGTAAAATTAAACGGCACTTATTCACTAGGATTTCCGAACACAACAAATATGAATCGAACTCAGCTATCTCTTTTCACAAATTAACATTTTCCTGTATGTACACATAAAAAAATGTGCCGTGATTTTATAATAAAAAAAATCACGCCTAAGTTGCCAGCTTTGCCATGAGTATAGCTGTGAGGAAATCACGGAAAAAACAGTTTAAAACTTTCATTTTATGCGTGATTTCCTCACGGCTATACTCATGACAAAGCTGGCAACTTAGGCGTGATTTTTATTAATAACACCCGTGAGTCTAATATAGATTTATTAATTAACAGCCGTGAGTCATATTTATAATACTGATTTCCTTATTCTTAATTGAAAAATGAGGTAGGACATCAATAAAAATAATCAAACAATATATTGACATACATTGTAATATGTAGGTATATAATAAGTATAGTGTATGTTACATGATAATACATATTATTGAGGCAGTCGCAGTATGAATATAGATGCACTGGAAGAAACATATCATTCATAAAAAAATGTGAATAGTATTCACCACAGAAAAGACAACGATGAAAATAGGCAAAATAATTGGAAATGTAAGCATGTAAATAACAAAAAACATGGCTATATGGAGCACAACTATAGTACATGCCGGTAGAGAAAATAGAAGCAGATAATCTGTCACAAAAAATGCATCTTGCCAATGAATAAGTATACTTATTCTGATTTTAATATATTAGATAATGCCAATTGAGCCATCGAATTGTTTATTAAAGAGGCTTCACATATAAATCAGTGTAATCCCTCTCTCAACCAAACTTTAGTCTGTTCTGACAATTCATTTTTCTAAGAAATGCTTTGATTATTTTCACTTAATTCATGTATACCAATGTCTTATTGGTATCATAATAGTAATAAGTATTTGTTACCTCGATGCATTATGTCTGATGATGTGTATTTAAATATACGAAACATCACTATCATGTAATATTCTAATTTGCTCTAACTTATAAAAGTAATTTTAATAAGTAAGATTTTTTTTTTCAATAATATACACTAAGATGCATAAAAGTTTGGAAATTTAAAAATTCAAAAAATTCACAACTTTTAATTTGTTAATTATCTCTTATATTAATGATTACTATTTTATGGACTCTAAATCATATGAAAATAAGTCAATTTCTTAGTCATTCATGAATAAGGCATAATATTTCATATAAAACAAAACTATATTATGGCTGCGTAAGTAATAATCTAAAAACTTTATTAATCTTATTATGCCAATAAGTATGTGTCAAGATTTATACTAACTTTCACACAGAGAATGTAAGCCTATGGATGTTTCGCTGTCAACAGCGATATCTGTGTATAACAACCAATAAGAATCGAATATGAAGCAATAAAATTCCGTTTATCTTCTCATTCTGTTTACTAAGCCCTTGAGACTTGTTAACTTTCCCGACTAGATTATCACATCCGTCAAACATTCGAGCTGACACACAATAACCAACCTGTACCTATCCCGAAGATTTGCTTTGAACCGTCCTTTCTGTCGATTCATTAAGAAATAGTAGAGACAAAATTAAATTAAAACAACGTTACCGACTAAAATTCTTACTTTTTACTCTCTTAAGTGAATCAAAGGCATTTCAATGCAGCCCACTTGTCAGTTCAAGTACGGATTTCCGAGCGTGCCTCGAGATGTTTTTAAGGGCTCCTCGTGTGCCCAGTGTGCCGAGTACATGTTCCCGAGTCTTCCGGCCAACAGGACGGGTTCTGTGCTCCAGTATTTGCGCCCCTACCAGCTTTCCTCATCGCCTGTGTTCCTTGACATCGAGGACAAAAACGAGTTTCATCGGAACTGCGATAGTCTTGTAGGCGAGACCGGTGAGTGCAATAGATTAATGCACTGTTGTCAGTCAGCGTTGGAGTGCTGCGATTGGCAGATAGAGCAGAGCCAATGGGCCCATGCAACGTCATCAGTGTCATCGCACTGTCCGGCTGTTTGGGATGGCTATCTGTGCTGGAATCGTACGCTTGCTGGATTACTAACACAACAATGTCCCAGTTTTCTTCTCTATGCCACTACGGGTACGCGTTATCGACATAATTATTGATTTCATATAACTTTTTTTTCTGATTAAAATTAGTTTTTGTATTGATGAATCAGGGAGTAATTCATTTTCTAACGAATGTAAATTGTTATTCTCAACATTTTTTATCATAAAATTGTCCCATGTAAAAAGTCAAATTTCTTAATAATACCTACTTAAATTTTCAAAAGTAAGATTAAGTTTGTCTAAAGCACTATTTTTTATTTTTAAACGATGTTCATTTTATGCCCCTCTTTTATCATTTTCAAATTGAAATAATAAAAAAAATTACCTTTTGTTTATCGAGCTGTGATCGTCAAAAGTCATCCAACGTGTACAATTCTGTTGAGTGCAATAATTTACTTTGATGTGATTGTATAAACTTCCCGTTTTAAGTCACATGTAATTAATGTGTATATTTCAATAATCAAACGGCTAGTATACATGTCAGAGAAGCAATTTTTTCTCATTTGATTATTTTGATTATAAGTTCGAAAATTTATGATTTTGAATATTTGAATAGACACCCAGTACACATACCTAGGCATATTATACTGGCGTCGTTGGCTGTATAAAGGTTGTCGGTCCAACTAAAAAAATAAAGTCATACAAACTACTTAATATAATCTATCTACCTGACTGTATTAATGTTACTCTTTCATTAAACTTATTACGACATATTTTTCGAATTTATAGTCGTATTCCATTTATGACTTATGAATCAAGAAGTAAGTTAATCTAATCTAATTATATTTAATAAAATCTTTATATTCAATCAAATAATTCACTCAAAAGTCAACTTATTGATCCGCATTACTATTTTTAGACATACAGTGAGTTTAATTTATTATGAATTATATGTAGAACTATTACGTCGTTAACTAAATTTCTAATATGCATATATATCTACTAGACGTCGTTGCATGGTTTAGACTTAATGCATGTAATAATTTAATTTATAGGTATCTTTGATTATACTTTAAAGTATATATTTTTATATTTTTATAAAATATTTTGAGCATTTTAAAGTTTAACAGATGAAATATAAAAATATATTCAGAACACTTACAATTTAGCTGATTTAAATGCTACAACATTAATATTATACTCTAAATATACTAAATAAATAATACATTTATTTATATCTCTATACAAATACCTCATACATAACACGCATACATGTCACCAGTACATTCTTAGAGAAAACTTATAAAACATATTACATACATATAAAGCCATCTGTTGAATTCCTAATGAGTTGAGTGATTCAGTCAACTTCAACTAGTGCCTATTTACATTGGACTACAGTTATTCGGCAGTACACATGTAACTCGAAGCCCATCAGTCATGCAGGATGACATTTAAGTAATTTGTGTCATTCGAAATTATGCTGAATTCGCTTTGAGTTTAAAAGAACGTGTATAGATCTTTGTTTTATAGAAATTACTTGATTAAATTAATTATCGAAATAATATGACAGCAATGCAAGAAAAATACCTAGAAACGTGAATTATTTTTTAAAATGACCTTTCTTTTATTGAAGTTTTATATGATTATTTGATCATTTGATCAGTATGCTATTCATGGGGATGTCCTTCAAAGGAAGTGCATTTCCTATGTTTTTATATATCTATAGCATTGAAACATATATGTTGCTATCTAAAATACTGATAAGTTTCTAAATGACAGTTTTATATATATATATTTTTTTTTATTGGAGTTCAATTACAGCTTATTGATGACATTCAATGTTTTATATATTAAAATGTATACAATTTATTTCAAACTACTATAAGACATATATCCTATTATTATATGTTGTAAGGCACAATGATTACCATTACGCAAATTTATTTAAAATAACTATAAGCCCTTCAGTTATAATGAATACATAGTTTTGTGTTATAAAATTGAAAATATGTAAAAAACAAAAACGTATTATTTAACTCAGTATAATGAATAGTTTACAGTTTTTAAGTGTGTTCAAATTTGTTGAAATATATTTTATTTAACTTTATAAGTTCAAAAAGGAAGATACTTTGATGTATTGTAATTTATTTTTCGATATTTTGACATTGTAAAATATATTAGTTTTAGATTTATTGAGGGAAATACCAAAAGCACATTTAGCAAAAATTCCAATAGTTTAATTATTGGATGTATACAATAAGCTAAATAAAATTATTTATCGTTATATTTATGAAATAAATTGTTTTCTTCTTATAATATGACGTTCTTGCGTTTGAAGATTTTAGCCCAGGAAGTTTCCAAATACATTTCCGACTGTGACGGTAATCAATTATTAAGTATAGAAAGGTTTCATATTAATATTTATCATTATTCTGCCCTTTTGGGATTCTTAAACTATGCAGTAATCTATATAATCGATAATTATTTCCGGAACTTTTATTAATGGATCTCAAAAGAAGGGAGAGTCATATGAATTTTTAAATATTGAAATAATGAACAAACACTTTCAAGAAGTAAGCAAAAGTCACAATTATAAATGTATTAAACAAATTCATAAAGTTCATTATAAATAGTGATTGGTCAATCTCTGGAAATTGATACTATATAGTAGAAACATTTTACGCAAATGTTAGTAAAAAAGTAATGTGTCAAATATACTGAAAACTAATCAATTTATATATTTTTAAACAATCAATTTTCTTTTTCAATATATGATACAATTTAAATTAAACTAATTAATATATTTTCCAAATTTACTTTATTATAAAATAAGTAAATGTAGGTTAGTTTCATTACAAATCCTATCTATATTGAATAATACTTTGTTAATAGTAAATAACATTATAAATAGGAACAACGCTTATTTGTATTTTATTGACTTAATATACATATATATTTAGTAATTTTGTTTACTAAAATCAATGCACAACATCTATAAATTTATAATTACATGAACATTTATTTTTGCAACAAATTCAAGTATTTTATAATTGAAATATTTTTCATATAACGCAAGTTTGTAAATTTCATTCATTTTAATAACTGTAATCAGTTTTGTTTCTATCATTAACGTATCTACAAAACTAATATATTAAAGTAATCTTGTGTTTTTCTCAAAAATGAATGTATAAAAAATAGGTAACATACGAAATAATTAACCCTACATTTATAGTAACTGAAATAAAGTTTTATTTGACAGGTCAAATGCTCATACATGTACTTATTTTGTTTCCATTTTACAAACAAATATTGAACAGTCTGAAAAGTCTGGAATGATTGACAGTGAGAATAATTAGAAAAAATAGTTCAACCATTAGAAAGATTATTAAATACTTATTTTTAGTTAAATATCTAATGTAAAAATCATTTTTAACTCTATGCTGGGAAATCGTATTAACGTTTTTCAGGACAATATATAGATTAGAGTGCTAAATGTTGTGCTAAATTTTTTTATAAAAGAATTGGAAATTTTGTTATCTCTAATAAATTAACACATATGAATATTTAAAACAAGTATAATTCCTCTGATAATAATATTCAATACAGAAGAGCATAACGTAACTATTTCCTTTGTGAGAAAGAATTTTTAAATAATTACTCATGTAGATTTTGTCCTCCAGAGAATATTTATTGGGGAAGCCTAATATAGCACAGGGAGCTACAACGCAATAATACATAAAGTGATTAATGTTTTCTTTAAAGATTTGTTCAGGAAATTACTTCAATATTTAAATCTCTGGAAAACATTAATATAATAGAATAAAAGTTACGCATTTGGAACATAGATAATTAATGTAATAAATGACATTATTACTATATTACAAAGTACGTTATTATCATTAATATTACAATAATGTCATTACTAAAATCATTGATACTGATTAAAATATTGTAATGAAGTAAATAAAATAACACAAATAGATTATATTATGGGAAATTGTTAAATTATTTACATTTTCAAATTTGAAAAGTATATCTAATGAAGTTAATCTGACATGATACCATGTGTATATAACTGTAATAACAATAATTATTGTCTTAATTGTCTATACATTATTGAATCTTGATTACACATTTGTTTGGGTAGAGTACGTTCTGTTCAATTTCGTACTGGGACCACCCCTACATGTTTTATAAGAATGGCAGAGTTTGCGACACCGACACATCATTTTGCAGAAACAAAAGTGTAACAAATGTATTTTTTTTAATTGGCGCATTAAGATAGAACACACTTAAACCAATAGTGTTATATTAATTTAAAATAGGAATTTTCATTTAAAACCTTCATCTATGCCCATCAGATACGCTAACAACAGATTATTTAAACTAGCTAAGGTATATATAGATATCGATAAATGTTTTTTGTATATACTCTCGTCTAAGAGAACCAATGGAATAAGTTAGACGTAATGTAAGTTAAAATGTAAATATATTTGATATATAAAACACAAATATACAATTAGGTAATACTTGAGCTGTCTCAAACACTGTAACGCTGAAAATATATTTAAGAGAAATTGTCTGAAGATTTTTAACTCATATTATTGCATATTCTAATCGATTAAAAGTATATGAAACATCGTTTTCCCCTGCAGATATAAGAAATTAAATTAAATTATTACAAACTTTTCGATATTCCTTATTTTTATAAAATATTTTTTCAATAATAAATTTTCACACCTCGTCAAAAAGATCTTTATACATATTTTTTAATTAAACATAAATGTATTGTTTAGAACTATTGACAAGTTTGTAGATACATTTTTGATTACGAAAGTATTATTTACTTCACAATAGATAGCTTTTATTAAAAATGTAAATGCCATTTATAATGTTAATTTCAAGGTTTTAGAAGAATCATAGTAATAGAGTGGGGGTGTTTTCAGATTATCTTCAACCTATACTCGATTACGACATGACGTAAAAATGCGTAGGTGTACAATTATTTCTAAGTCACTGACCCGATTGAACAAAACAATGAACGTAAAATTCAAATTACGCAGGAATTTCTACAAAAGAAATTGACGCGCAATCGTGCATCATTGAAAGACGTTTAATGCACAATTAAAACTAAAAACAGGGAATTTAAAATTTAATTAAAAATAAAGAATTTTTAACTAAGACTAAAATTTTGCACATCACAACTAGGCTGGAATTTTAAAGTTTGCCCGTACCTTTCAAATTATTAATGTCAAACTAATGTCACCTAACAATATCAAATTCATTAATAGAACTTATAAGCTATAAATATTGTTATGAAATACTTGTATTTAAGAATTACTTATTTTTAAATTATATTTTTAATTATATGTATAGAAGCTCAATTTAACTATCATGTATTGGACACTCCTACAACCGAAAAGAATTGCTTGATTTTTAGAAATGTCCAATACAATAAAAATATTTTTATAATATCTAAACTATTCTCCAAATTATATTGTGAAAAGGAAGTCTATGTGCCTTTCTATTTATCTATATAAGCATCTATTAGAATTGCATATACATGTATGTATGTATTTATAGCTCATCACATGGCCAGCTTGAACGTGTGTACCTATTTTAAATATATGTAATTTAAATCTTCATCATTAAAATGTTCAAGTATCTGACAAACATATCTACATCTGTATATGATTTTCAAATTTCTATATACATTATACAAATATTTACAAGTTAAAATACACCTGGAAAAAATAATAACATTTTATGTCTATATTTATAATTCAAAAAATGAAAACTGCAAACAACTTCACGCTTATAATTTTTTGAGTGTCGGAATATCAAATTGCCTCAGATCAGATCAGACACACTCTTAGTTTGCTATATATTTTTATAGACCATCGATCTTTATAAACAAAACAAGTCAAATTCTAGGAGGTATTTATTTATTACGCAGAATAAAGCCCAAAGGATATTTATGTAAATAATAGTAAGTAGCAATAACCATACATCAGTAGAGCCATCTTCTGTACCCACTAACATCTCTCAAGATATTCCCCATGGGATCCTCTTTTTTCATCCAACGGCCACCAACTGTGGCATCTTCTTCTTTAGACTATACGAGAAGGTGAAACCTTCTTAAAGTTTTCACACCTCTACGTCACTGCAAGAATACTGAAAATGTATAATAACACACTTGTGTATACATATGTACATATATTGAAGAGATGGTAAAATTTGTATATATATATATATATATAAAAACGTTCAGCTTTAGCACTTCTGACGATAACTTTGGATCCATTATGTGTATGTATATATATGGATTAATATATGCATCTGCCCCAGAAACGTTCCGTGATACATTTAGTTCTTCTGAAAGCTCATATGGTTATTGTATTTGGCTATAAGGCAAATTTATACACAAACAGGTTTCATTGAAAATAACATCTATGGCGAAATTGAATATTTTGATCGTTCTTTGAAACTTATTGAGAGAATATTTTTTTAATACTGTCATATTTCTGCACGTTTGCTTTTTTTAAAGATACAAATATAGTATTAGTTAGTTATAGATTGTATGACATATAATTATCTGTATATATTTTCATCCACGCTCGCTTTCTATAATCTGATAGGAAATTTAAATGTACTTTAAATGTACATAGTAATATACTAAACATAAACTTTAAAACATTACATTATTATTTAAATAAATGTTTGTTATTACTTTAAATTTGGAGTTATATAATACTAAAATATGCCAGACAGACACAATGACTACAATTTAATTACTAATCTAGTAATTACAATCTAATTATTATTGATTAGATCAATAAAGAGATTAATCAATTAGAATTTATTTAGTAAATATAAATTATTACATTAAACTAAATTTAATTTAATCAATTACATAAAACCGAGCGTTACATTAAGTTAAATACACATTTCGAAATGTATATTTAATATCCACTATAGTATGAGTACAATCTCAAATAATTGACTAATGTTCATAATTATGAAGACATAATTATTTTTTATTTAAAAATCAGGCCATTTTCCGATTTTAACAAAACAGTTTTACATATAAAATTTTAATTAACACGAAATTCGTCTTACACTCTCTTAGGAAACCAACTCAAAGATTTCACAAATAATTTTATTTAATATAAAGAGAATTCAGGAAGCAATAGTTGGTGTTTCAAAAAATGAATTTTAATTAAAAAGAGGAAAGTCAAAACGTATTGGAACATAAAATGGTCCATTTATGACGAACGACATGTTTCGAATCATCAAGATTCATCATCAGGCAAAAGTATACAAAAAGTGAGCGATAGATGTAAATATCGTAACTAAAACAAGGATACAGATCAAAAGATAATTAATTAACAATGAAACGTTCGAAAGAAGAGACCACAAACCAATTAATTCGTTAAAAACGTAGAAAGTAGGAAGCTATTGTTATTTAAAGAGATATTAATATTAGGTTGAAATGGACAGTTCAAAATCATCTTGAGCATGGTCTAGAATTTTAAAATAAAGAGAGCCTTTACAAGAATTACAGGAAGATATGTGATTGTTAACAGGACTTGGAGATTTAAAATTGTTCACCTTTTTTGTTCCGAAGTGACGTATCTGCTTAAATCAAAATCCTGGATACCATCACCAGATTGCATGAAAATAAAGAAGGTGCCATAGTTATTTCTCTTGACTTCTCAAAAGCTTTCAATACGATTAGGCACTCAAACTTCTTTGAAAAATTGGCACTCCTTAATCCTTCATGCAGGATCTACAACTGGATTCTAAGTCTCTTCAGTAAGCACTACCACAAAACTAAGTTATACTCTGGTATTGAATCGGAAGAAGCCACCATTACAACAGGTGTCATCCAAAGGTCAGCTCTTGGACCATATGTTTTCACTGTTGTAACTTCCGAATTAAATTCCCTTAACGGTTAAAGCCTACTGTGGGGTACACATGATACCCCAGCTGTATTTGGAATAATGTCTAACAAGCTGTGAAGTAGATTGGAAACTGCCCTTCCGTGACTTTTATTATTTGATTAGGTATTATTGTCACTGCAATATATTTAGCCATAATTTCGTATGGTGTCTTTATGATAAAGCCCACTGTGGGGTACAGGTGTACCCCAGTATCTTAGTTATTTTAGCAGTCAAATAAAATGACAATAATACATCAATTACACACACACACACAAATAATATATACTAATTATTATTTACTAATTTATTACTTATTATTATTATTAATATTATTTACTAATCTGTTAAGTTTTACAATTCCACGAAATCTGGAGTGGATACTCTGGATAAGCTTGTTTGGGGTTTTTCATCAAAACGTAAATATAGCAGATGGCCAATGCATGTGTTCTTTGCACTTTTGATGCTGGAATCTATGCTAGCTACAAAATGATGCAGACTGTAGCAGCTGAAAACAATGACACATCACACTATGCATTCAAGAGAAAGTAGGCTTATGACCTCTGCATGCCCATTGTACAACGTCGATCACAACTCCCAAATTTACGACAAAGTGTCAAAGATGCTATGAAGCTCGTGGGTGTTGCAATTCCACAGATCGCACCTGGCAATCTTCAAGCTGCAGCAGCTGATCGCGGAAGAGGAACAACTTGGTGTCAGTTTTGCCCAAGGCAGCAGGATCGGAATTCATGCTCTGTTTGTAACAAGGTTATTTGTGCTGAACATGAACAAAAACTATGCCCTGACTGTGTTCATACTAATTGACCAGCTAAACTTATAAATAAACATGACATTTGATCTATTTCTTTGTAATTATTGTTTGTTTCCTTCCTACTGGATATAAATACAATCACAGCTATGTTGTAATCCTTACTTTCACTCAAAAAATGACTGGGGTACGTGTGTACCCCAAAGTAGGCTTTATGTAGTAAAAAAATGAGCAGGCTTTAACCGTTACCCAAATTTAACAATGTAGCTTTATTCTGATTGGTCGATTTATTTTTCATACAATTTACTGAGTTTATTGATGTATTTTGGGGGTTATAGGGTTAGTAAATTAGTTTATAATTAGTCAATAAATGAATCATTGTCTTTGAGTCCTGTTCTACATACAGGCCTCTGTCTTGGTGCTTGCTGGAGAGAACATGATCAAGCTCTCATGCAGTAGCTAGCTGCATTGTACTTGTACTACTAAGTACTTGTATATAATGTGTTCATATTATTTACAATTTAATGTAGGTACATATATTTTTTTATAATAAATATAATCTATGTTTATTGACATTTGATCAACTTAGTATCCAATAAAAATAATATTTTCTCAAATAACTGAATAACTGTGGACAAACTTATTATAAAAGTAAATAGTTTTTAGTTTTATCTTCCTTTTCAGAAAAAAAATCAGAATTTCTTTATGGTAATTCTGATTCAGATGCTTTATCATTTAAAGCTTTTGAATATTTCCATATAGCATGAAAGTCAAAATTTTGTAAAAAAAGAAGTCCAGTTAGTTATTTTTTATATTCATATGAATAAAAATTGATTATGGGACTATATGAGAATAAGTTTTTTGTTTAAATTCTAGCACTATATTTACCCATTGAAATGTAGAACACATAAAACACCATATAAATTGAAAACAGTAATGGTAAATTATCTACATCTATGTCTATAATGTTCAATAATAATTTATTTGCAATATGTCATACATGGTTTTAGTGCTATTACTAAATCAAACTACCAGAATTACTCAATGTTGCCTCTCATTTATCAAGAATTATAAGCCTTGTAATCATAGGTGCCTGATGTATTGATGATATTGACTGTTGAACCAATGAAATGCAAGGAAGTATACTCATTCAAATGTTATCAAAATGCATACCTGTAGTGTACAGGTTGCCAAAGCTTCACATAGCCAGGTTTAAAGGGTTAAATAAACACAATTTCAACAAATCAATCGATTAACAGTTGATTTAATAGTTATATGTCCAAATTCTTAATATTGTAATCATTAGATTGATATAAAATTAGAATAGGTATTGACATTCCTGTGACAATACTTATTCATTATAGCAAACTGCAACATGCTTAAAAATGTACATTTTAATATGTTCACTGTATAAGCCACACATCTTACTAAAAATATGAGCTTAAATGTGCAGCTTAGACTCTATTTAGAAATATTCTAATAATGTTTATCCAACATTTGACAACTATTTTCATGTTTTTTTTTATTAAAATAATTTACCTACATTTTATTTCACTTTGATTTAATTCCATCTTTTTTAATAATTACCAATGTTTTATCTTTTTAAAATCACAGTTGTATAATGCTATGATTTTTTTATGGTCGACCTATAAAATGCTATGGCTTATTAATATAGTTTGTAGTTCAAACAATCTGCTTTATTCTTATAAATGTTAGATTGACCATTCTTAGATATTAAAATGAAATTTTTATGGTATAAAAATTGTTTTATAAATGTAAAAATTTCCATATTCAATAATAAATATAAAATATGACATCTGCATAGTCTAAAAACTTTTCCTTGTCTGTATGTATATATTATTTTTGCATTTTGCTTACAAAGGTATTGGCAGTCAGTCTTTTAAAGGTGTATATACCTGTTCTCATCTCCCAGGTATTTCTGGTGATTCAAGTAATTAACAATATACACATCAGGATATTTTTGAAATATATTTATTTGTTTGTCAATATTATTGGTATGTAAGTTTACTAATTAAGATATATATTAAATTTACATAATATTACTAAACATATTTAATCATTATAAAATAATTACTACATTGCTAATATTACCAGTGAAAGTACAAGACAACATGTATTGGCAAACATTTTCCATGTGCATCGAAATTATATAGATTATATGAAGGATACATTTCTAAATAAATAATTTGTATTATAAGAAACAATTTTAAAATTAGTATTGTGTATGTAATGTCAAATGGAAGTTTTCATAGTAAACATTTTACTTTTCATAAAATTATTCTATTATAATTTACCTATCTAAATTGTCTAGCTAGTGAGATATTTGGATTATTCTTCTCTGGGTGAATGAAATGTTTTGATTTCTTAAAGGAAATAGTTGCAAAATCAGTATTCGCTTGTTTTTTAAATCAATACATACATGTTATTTATAACTGTACTTAATTATAGCTTTTTCAATTTCATTTTTAATGGTCATTTATTCAAATTTTGATTCTTTATATTTGGATTTCGGTTTACAAACAAACTACTATCCTGCTCTATAAATAGTATTTGTTTAATATCAAGCTTCGATGAATTTCACCCGATTTTTGGTTAGATGGCTTAATTAAATAACTATTATATTTCTTTACTCAACCTTCTGCCTGCTCATTAGAATTATGCCTATCTGGAGGTTCGGCCAGTATGCCCTGAGAAAATTCCTCCGCCAACCTCGGTTTATCCACACCTACACCAATCGGAATCAACGTGAATTCATAGATGAAATCACCCAGCAGTATGAGGCCAAGCTCTCAGAAGAAGAGGTCAATCAACTCTTTCAGCTGAATGAAGTCGAGAAAGCAGTTAATAAAACCCCTGTAGCAAGCTTCTGTGCAAACCAGGTACCTAAAAAAATATTATTTCAATTCTAAATTTTAGTTTTTAACTTAGATTCTACAAACGTTATCAGTCTATTCGGTTAGAAGTTGTTAGAACAATAAAAATTATTTATGAAACAAATATTTTAATTTTCAATTTCATACAATATTAAATTAAACTGTAGAAAATATTGTACTATTTATAATTAAATAATTATAATTATAAGATATATGTAGTTTATAATGTAAACTTAACATCATGCAACCACTTTGGAATTACGTTCGATTACACTATTACTTTAATTGTTTTTAATATTGTTTATCAATTTTTTATTTATTCTTTAATTTTTTAAAGTTAAAACTTAATGTAATATAATAATAATATGTTATATTTTATAAATATAAATGTTGCCACTGAGTTGTTATAAAAATAAACCTACTGTTTGTGTTTTATATTTATGTGCATGTAAAGTTTTGTATTTCTATTTTTTTATTACATCAAAACCGCGAGAATTATTTGCATAAACTCATACGCTCTGAGATCAGTATTGCATACTAATTAGTCTTATTGAAATATTAAATCGATATTCTTACCATAGTATACCTATTAGATAGACTGATTTAAATATTGCTTAGACCTGGCTAATTTTCCCATGTAGGAAATTTGATAGTCAATATCGAAAGTGCAGACATTACAGAATATTTATTGTGACACTTTTGTGGTCGGTTTAGGAAAGGAGTCCTTCTATTATTGATCGAATTGTGATAAAACCATTAATTAATTTGTAACATTGTTTAATATCATTTTAAAATATTGGAGTTAATTTAATTATAGTATTAATAATGTGTATCTTAAAATTTATGTTACACTCTATCGTAAGGTTTTTATAATGTATCTCCAATTAGTAATAATATACAGTAACATTTAACGTAAGTGACACTCGCCCATTGACGATATGATGTTCTAGTCCACCTTGATGGTGTTAATATATTTTATTCCCTTTTGTTTACTTATTTGTCTCATTGAAAAAAATTAAATAATGTCATTACATCCTTATCAAATTTATAATATTTTTATCATAGAAATTAATCAATATCAGGGGCGAATCTAGGAATTTGAATGGGGGGTGGTTCAATTTTGTCAAAAGGGCACTATTTTACATTTAATCCATTTAAAGTAAAACAAAATGAATAAAAATT
>JAYRBW010135312.1:0-15573 GCA_036023295.1 Invenusta paracnida
TGTGATTTCTATGTTTTTAAAATTAAAGAATTTTGCGGGCATTGTTTTCTTTATTGATATTTATGAAAAATCCATAGGAGATATTTAGCTTAGGACAATAGGTATATCGCACTGTAGTCACATAATTTATAATAATTAGGTATACACTTCTGACCTAATTAGAAAGATCATAATTGAACCGTGGTCTTCTTACTAAGTATAGGTATTGCATGATTTTTTTTAACTTTTTCATTTTATGAAATACTAATTTAAAGTAGACTTTTACATCTTATGTATAAACCGAATATATTCAACTTTGTAATGCAGCTGTTTACACTATACAACATATAAATGTAATATACTAAATGTCTTCATATTTTTATATGATATATATATTTTATATAATACTATTTAATTTGAAATTATTCCTATTTGAAATATACCAGAGTTTTAATACATAGGCTTGATTTGATAAGGATTTTCTGGTAATTGAATTGTAAAATTTAAAATATGTATATATAGGCAATTCAAGTAGCTCGACGCTGATTGGTTGAAATGGTTGCCATTGGCTAAGTATAGTATGCAGCTCTAAACGCTGCAGAAGCCGTGTTTTTCATATTATTTATCTTTTTTATAGTTAAATTTTATGTGGGTGCTTTATTTAGATAGAGTATAGGATATTTAAAAAATAACTATATATATTAGAAACATAGACAATTTGGTATATTTATATATGCGTGTATATATGTAAACTGAATGTAGATACTGTATTTCTTCGAATAAACGCCGCGGCGTTTACTAGACAAGCATTTTGTTGTGCAGCGTTTATTCCAGGGCGGCGTTTAATAAATTATTTATTAATAGTAATTAGTTGACAGAATAAATTTATGCCGTGCATATTATTAACTGGCTAAATTATTAAATAAATTGACATTTATTGACTTTTTATCTTTTGCTGTACAAGTTTTTTATTAATATACCTACTTTAATTCACAAATAAACGCTTATTATTAGTATTAGGTATTATTTAGTAATGTGTACGATATCAATATAGCATCAATTAGGCCAACTGTATTTTATCATGATTTGAAAGATAAATCGATTGAATTGAACATTTTAATATTTTAATTATCTGCGGCGTTTATATGAGGGCGGCGTTTATTTGAGGGCGGCGTTTATTTGAGGGCGGCGTTTATTTGAGGGCGGCGTTTATTTGAGGGCGGCGTTTATTTGAGGGTGGCGTTTATTTGAGAGCGGCGTTTATTTGAGGGCGGCGTTTATTTGAGGGCGGCGTTTATTTGAGGGTGGCGTTTATTTGAGGGTGGCATTTATTTGAGGGTGGCGTTTATTTGAGGGTGGCGTTTATTCGAAGAAATACGTTAAAACGAATAATATATATTTTTTTAAATAATAATATATAGTATTTACATATTCTTATATATAGGTCATAAGTTTACTATTACATTGTTTGAATGCATGTAGTTAAACATAATTCGATTTAGTGCTCACTTTTGTAAGAGATTATAAGAAAGAGCATGTGTATTGTTTCATCATGACTATGATTAAATGCGAAAAGAAAGCTTCCAAAATGTATCTTCTTCTTTGTAGGTACTACTTGGGTTGATGAAGCAATAATTAGTGGAAGGCAAGTTAGACGATTTGTGTGAGATAGGAGAGATGGACATCGTGAATCTATTGCAAGAAAATGTGGACCTGGGCGGCCGCGTACCTCGATAACACAAGACAACAGATAAATGTCACATTTAGATACATATAAATTATATAGAAAATGTAAATGAACTTGTAACATGTAGATATTCTAATAAATTATGAAACAAATATATTTTCTACTTGTACATAAAAGCGAGTAAAATTAATAAACTATTTTGAAGTTCTAATTTTTAATAAAATTGATAGTTTCAATTGAGTTACTCTTGTCGGCTATTTTTAAGAATATATATTTTATGATTAAAAAGAAATGAATACTTGATAATAAAAATGGGGTACCTAATAAAACAACGATATACTTTCAACTCTGATTTTACAATCCAAATGTTTTAATAATAATCAGTAATTTATTTTTTAATTAAGGCAACATTTTTTTCAATTAAAATTTTATAGAAATACCACACGATCGAAAAATTATTATTGTGAGAAAAATATGTTTACAAGAGTGCTTTAAAATAAGTATCATTATATAGGAAGTTTATCTCTTCCATAACATTAAAAGTGAATACAGTAAAAAGGTTCATAATTATTTAATATTTCCTCTATTTTATAAACATTGTACAGTGTTACATGGCATACAATTTAAAAAAATTATAAACATTCAGAACTATTCCATTAACATATATATGGGAATATATCTGCAATTTTTCAAGAATTTTAATAGAAAACGGCGAAGGGAATAAAAAACAAATCATTTGAAAATAATAGAATTTTATCGCTGAGAAAACAAGAGAGCAGTTTAAAGCATAAAAAATATAAATCAATTTTCATTTAGGTTTGCATACATATATTTACACCTTTTTCTTTTGTAAGGTGTCCCTTTACATTTGTCCATATTTATGATGTCCGTACCCGTGACATTGGCAATCCAATTATTGGGCCAATTTTGAAAGTCTAACAAAATAATTTTTGTATTCGAAGTTTTTTCTGTTGATGTTGTAACACAGCTATGTCACATTTATGTTACAAAACTATGCTCAGAACTAATATTCTCTACTCGTCTAATATTTATTTAGTTGGGAAATATTTCGATAGTTTTTCATATAATCAATAATATTTGATAAAATTAAGTAATTAATACGATAGTGTTTATTATCAATGGAGTAATATTTGATTAATCATTTCTTTTCAAACCTTTTAGACCGAATTAATATAGTTAACTAATACATAATATATATTGAAGTATAAATTTGTATGCAATGTATTGCAATAACTTAATTCGAATTAATATACCAAATAAATTCAACAGAATAATTCAAAATAAAATGTTAGCAATGAATTCCTAATCAGAAGGCCGATTGGGAACCCCTGAAAATATCTTTTAACATACAAGAGGTCGACTCGCAATCATATTAAGACTTGGTAGATCCGAAAATTCCTAGTATCAATAATATAACATTGCTCTGTTAGTATAATATACAACTTCTATGCATTTTTGTCGAATAACAGTTTACATTTATTACCATTTTACGAGTGAAAATGTCATTTCCAGTACCCCTACCCCCTTTTTCATCCATTTCTTCTCATTTAGTATAATGAAGTTAAGGGGACAAGTGAAGAATATGATTGGTCCTGAATGTGCCTCCCTTCCTCTAATTTTTGAGAAAGAACTCCGAGAAAACGTCTTTAAGCTTCTCGTCTATTCTATTCACGTTTTCTCCCCTTATTTCTGCAGATTGAATGCGCACGTGGAGACTTCGAGAAAAGATATATATACGCAACAGGGGAGATAATCTTGACAGTCGTCTCCAGCTCTGATTACCGCAAAAAGTTTAATTAAAATTAGCACATTCAAACCCCCGCCTAAACAACTTTTTTGGTAAGTTTTTGACTTTCGTATTAGTATTTGTCGACCAGATTTCTTAATTGGTTTGAAATAAATATATTCTTAAAAGTTATATAGGTAATACAATTCATTATTCACATTTTACAAAGTGTTGCTGTAATTGTCTTTCAGGTATGCTTTGCTTTTAAAATTTAGTTTTTCTTGATTAAATTAAATTAAATTAAATTAAATTAATTATTTTTGACTACAATAAAATACTTGCATTTATGAAAATGTGTATGTATAGATATCATTTTTTATCTATGTCTTATTCAAATTATATTCAAATTATTATAGTGAAATTTTATGTACATAAATCATTGTAATATACTGATTAATTATCGATAAGATCATTGTGTATAGGAACATTTAAAAGGGTTAATTCTTATATTAAAAGAGATGTTAATAAATCATGCATTAAAATTTAACGTTGAAGATAATCTATTTTTAATATGACAACTATATTAAACCGAAAATCTAAAATAACATACAACGAATACTTCTATCTGAACCCATGGATGAATATTTTCTATAATAGTGTAACATTTTAGTTACGAAATAAAAATATTAACATATATAGGATACATAGATATTTTATTATTTTAATATTTCTCTAAAGATAAAATGCATAATATGTATGATTAAGATACTTACCTAAATATATCAATTTTACTACATTTATGGGATTTTAGCAAAGCAAAGTGAGACACACATATTTTATTTCAGTAGATTAAGGATTACTCCTTACCGAATATAGGTATTATATTATAAATACATATTTATATTAGACCATACAGTAACATCCTCAAGCCAAGAAAACGAGTGTCAACGAAGAAGCTTTAGAGATTCTAGCAAAGTTCTAGTCATTAATACGAAAGAGACTATAGACTTATTTCTGACCGCTAATACATAAGGTCCAAGTGTATTAAAATGGTTCATTTAACAAAATGTTATCCTTGGGTGCTGGTTAAAATCTAAAGTCAAATTGAATTTTGAAAAGAGTATTTTTTAAGGGTCAATTTCAATGAAAAAATGTTTATACTTTATTTTGCTATTTTTGACAGACTTATCGACTGATAAATATGTTATCACCAGTAGAATCACTATATTTTTTATTAATTAAAGCAGAAAATGCTATCAAAAAAAATTTCGAGATTCTTATGTTTATATAAATTTTAAAAGTCTACAATCAAATGTTACACCATAATTATTTTGTTAAAATCACAGAATTGATTAAATCGTACGATTAAGTAAATGAGAAATTCTTACTTACGGTAATTAATTATATAACGATAACTTATGTTATGTTAAAAAATACAATATTTGTCATATTGCAAGGTTTCATGATTAAATCATGCTGTTTATATCACGTTGATTAATTATTATCAACGGCTTATCAATTACATTTTTAGGATAGTCATATTTTGCTAAATAAATAATTAATATCAAGACAAAATCGATTGTGTCGCAAAAGGGAAAACAGAAAAAATACTTCAAAATCAAAATCAAAATGCTGAAGATACGGGGTTCAGCCATTAATGAAATTAATATGGAAAGGCACTAAGAAAGTTTATGTAATAATGCTTCTGGCAATAAAACCACATATAGATTCATATTCACCGATTTATACAAAAATAATTGTTTATGAAAATTAAAAGAAGAATAATTCAGAAAAAGTATTGACTATCGTATATTTCTACAGATGATTAAACGAAACTATAATGAATATATTAAATATAATAATAATATATCAATATTCAATAAAATAATTTTTAAAATAATGTAAAAATAGCACACTTAATACCATAGCTAAGAATTTTTTAAATCTTCGACATGTTTATAAATTGTCGAATATGTATAAACCGTACATATTTATTTATGTATATGATCATTAATAAACAAAATCAACGCATTATTGCATATATTTAAAGTGTATTTTTATATAAATTTCATCAATCGTTGAACAACGTATCTTAAACATAATTGTAACCTTTTGCCTTCGAGATCATTACTTAACGTTCATTATTGCGACGCTGTCGTTTTGTTTTGATTTATGCAGTAATGTGAAAATATTAATTAAAAAGCATTCAATATGAATTATTCACACAATTAGAAGTTCACATAAAGCATTTTATTCAAAGAATATTATTGTCCAAAACTAATTTGGCAAAAAAAAAATTATTTCAAAGAAACATTATTTGACTTTATTTATATAGCGTGTTTATGCCTCTGTGGAATTATATTAAGTAAAATTACTTTGTTGTGAGTATATTAAGTTAAATTACTTTTTTGGGAGTATATTAAGTTAAATTACTTTTTTGGGAGGATATTAAGTTAAATTACTTTTTTTGGAGGATATTAAGTTAAATTACTTTTTGGGAGAATTTAAGTAATATTTATTTTTTGGGAATATATTAATTAATATTACTTTATTGGGAGTATATTAAGTAATATTACTTTATTGGGAGTATATTAATTAATATTACTTTATTGGGAGTATATTAAGTAATATTACTTTATTGTGAGTATATTAAATAATTGTACTTTATTGTGAGCAACTATATTAAGTAATATTACTTTATTGTGATTAACTATTTTAAGTAATATTACTTTATTGTGATTAACTATATTAAGTAATATTACTTTATTGTGAGTATATTAAGTAATATTACTTTATTGTGATTAACTATATTAAGTAATATTACTTTACTGGGAGTATATTTTTGGCTAAATTTATTTTGAACATATTCACAGAAAATTTGATTTGTTTGAATTTTCAATAATTTCGAATGTATTTTGTGATACTTTCTATAAAAAAAATATTTAAGATAAATTCAGCGTTTATAAATAATTGGCATAAAGAAATGAATATATATAAATATCTATTTTCAATACATCAGCCAAATATGTTGCTATACATTTTAAAAATGTCACATTTTATAAACCAATTTCTTACCAGAACTTACCTTTTATTTTTGAAAATATATAATAAAGTGCAATTATTACTTATATATTTCATCATATAGCAAGTTATAGTTTACAAATACCTAATATTAAATACATATATATATATAAGTACTTCATTAAACATGTTGAAATTTGCGTAATATATACAAATATGAATAGAATATATTTTTTATAAAGAAAAAAGTTAACAACTGGTTATAGAAACAATAAAGTTTGCATTTTACTCTGCATTATCCATATACAGATCAAATATGTCATGATGATCAAAAGTCAAATTGCTTCACAATTACAAATTCTCGTGTTTATTTACTCAAACATTTAAATTACTCAAACATAAATTGAAAAGTTTCTTCTCAAGTTCACAATATACAAGTTTAGGTTCATTGTACAATTTTATTCACATGAAATATAAAACTTTAGAATTTTACATATAATTCAACTAATATTTTTACACCAAATTTTATGTGCTCCTGTGTCCAATAAAAGTAAAGTAAGATATATAGATAAAACGAAATAAGATTGTTAAAGTAAATATAGCAAATACTAATGCTATATTAATAATTCACTAGGTAAATAAATCTTAGTTAGTATTGTGTAAAATATATCACTTTTTTAATCATTTTAAGAGATTGGATTTAGGAAAATCTATTTGAAAATTATACTTACTTAATATCTTTTTTTTATTGTAAAGATAAAAGGTGTAATATTTTTTAAGTAGTAACATATAAACAGTAGTAAAAAAACATAATGCAAGTCATATTTAAACATAAATATTTACAAGATAATTAATTTTGAAGTTATAAAATGTTCTTCCTAGGTTGATATTTATAAATTTAAATCCTACACACATGTAACAAATTTTGGTTCTGCCTTTTTTTAAGCAGTGGTTGTAGTCTGCTTTAAAAAACTATATTTATGGAAGAATTAAATTATATTTCTCAGCCTGTTTCTTTACTTAGCAAATTATGGTATCAAAATATACGAGCAGAAAATGATATTTCATGAAAACTTAAAAACTAATTATGAATTAGTTAAACGGATTCCTCCTCCAAAGATCGAAACGTTACAACTTTTTGTTTACATTTTCTATAACCATTACTATGTATATACTTCTACATGAAGATAAAAAGCGGATAAAAATTGCTTATTTTCTTACTATGCAAATGCAATCCAATAAATTATTTTATTATTTTTAAATGATACCTCCGCTCACTTTGAGATAATCGGACATTAATATTTTACGTATAGCTTGCCCAAAACACAGTTTTTGATGTTTAGCTGACAGTTGTTCTGTTGAATTATATATGATAGCTTATCGAAATGTCAAATATTTAGAGCATTTTTTGTCCTCATATTTAATGTATATTAAGATAAAAACATTACTTTTAATAATTATATCATAAATATATATACGTCTTAACCATATTTATTTATACTTTTATTTGTATTTTATTGGTTTAATTACTTGTAATCAAATATAAAATCGCCCTATTTCGCAAGTAGAAATTTATCTAAAACATAATTTAAAAGATACTGCCTTTGTAAATATAAAATATTTTCAATTTATTTCAGCAAAAATATATAAAAGGGATATTTGTTTTTAGACTGGCGTAATTCAAATTATCTTAACGTCTAATAAATAACACCGGCGGAGTCAGAATTTTATGAAAAGGGTCATTCAAAATAAGCACACTTTTATTTCTTATTTAATAGTTTAAATTGTTAAAATAAAAAAATTTATATTTACAAATATAGTTTAGTTTGAGTATATGCAAATAACAATTAATTAAAATAATAAAATGTTATTAACTAGCTGCAAAAGGTATAGCTGTATCACAAAAATATGAAATACATTTATTCTTTAAAATGTACAAAATCAAATAAAGCTACAGAGAGTAAGCATTTATTAGTACACTATATTAGTCATTGAATTTGAAATAAATTGAAAAGATTTAGCTATAAACGAAGTTTATTTAGTCAGGCGATTAAAAAGTATGCTTGTGAGATATATGTTGCCAAACTTATCAATAACTATATAATTATTTTGTCATAATAAAGGATTGTCTTTGGGTATATATAATCTTTTCTTTGTAATAATAAAATTCGTTATAATTGTACTCTGAATAAAATGAACTAATACTATTTAATGTCTTTATGAATATCTTTATGAATAAACATCAGCAAAAGAGCATACAAGCAATATTCCACCATCATTGATCTTTAAAATGTTTTTACCAGCTACAAAGAGAAATGGAATCTTTTAAAATTTACACTTGTGACTGCTAAATGTGGTTAGGCTGAACCCAATAGAAAATAAGTAATAATATATACCTCGTATTTTACATATTAATCAGAAGCCCTATACCAAAAAGGACATTTTTATAATTCTAGGGAGAGACTAACAAAGTTCTTACGGCGGAGGGACCGTCATCCAAGTCTCTTCTCCTGGCTACAACCCTGAACATTAGTTTAATTATAATAAAACATATATATAAAACATTATAACAAGGTCAAAAAGCTCTAGTAGGTATATATATAAGTTTGGAGTTAGGTGAATGTACGTCAATGAACTTTGAATAGTCTATATAAATTATAATATTCAAAAACTATACTAACATTTTATTTTTACAAATGGATTTTAAGAACTATATATTGGATGCTTTACGGTGTTGCATAATGTAAAGGATCATTTCGCTTCACTTAATTTGATAATTATACATAATATTATTATAGATCGTCTCATAATCATACAATATTTTATTAAAATTTATACATGTTAAATTAAAAAGTTTACATGTTAAATATATTTAAATTAACAAAGCACTATACAATTTACTCAATAAAATCGGAGATATTAAATTAAGGGAATAAATAAACAAATCAAGACGGTAATGTAAAACAATATAATGTCAACCATTTCTTGAAAAGTGTAATAGTGTAATGATACATTGCGATTTCAAATGAAAATAAATAATTGTCTACTATAAGAAGATTTCCTCCGTCCACGCCTATCGTAATGTATTTTGGCTGCCAAGATAGTAAATATAACAGTGTTACCCTCTATGAATACAATTCAACACAATATACAGTCTATACTTTTCTAGCAGTGATAACTGAGTTTTAATCAGTGTATTTTTAACAGTGATTATGAATATTTATCTGTAAAGATATGCAATATAACATAATGGAATATTAATCTGGGATAATATGGTGCACAATTGCATTATGCCAAACGGGATATATACATTAAATGAATCCAGGTGAATCCGGACTTGTCACATTAATAATATATTACGTAACAGTCATCGGTTTGAACAGTAAAGTAAGCAACATGGGAATAGGAAAAACGGTACAGGCAAAGGGCACTTTTCTTTGAAAAGACTTATGAAAAATAGGGTGAGGGGCGGGCGTCCCTTGCGCATCCCACCCCTTCTGGATCCGCCAGTGAACAAGTCATATCAGTAAATCGTATAACACATCTCTAATAAAATATAGAATATTACTTTGTTCTCTCAAAGTAATTATTTATTAAAATTTATGTCTAAAATTATTTTCATGGAATATATTCAAACTATCAAAATATTTGGGTGAGTTAATGGCAAATTTAAAATATTTTTATTATATCTGAGAAAAATATAGACTAGTGTAATATATATATTTTTTTATTCTATTGCGTTATTATATAATGCTTCTTTTAAAAAACAAAAAATCATTCCGAATAATTTTAGACAGACATTTACATAGATAAAGAATTATATGGGGAAAACTAAATAATATGGAATGCTTTTAGTCGTCAGCAGTGGAACGTATTCGTGTCACGTATTCGTTATTGTTCCATTATACAAAAAAAAGTTAAAAATACAAATTATCACATAAATATACGTATATATGTATAATATATGTGTACAGCAAAGGATCTGAGCAAGACCTATCAATCAACATAGCTGGGAGTATATTGATTATACATCATGCGTCTTAAGACCTGATTGATTAATTTTAAGTACATGTTATGTAGTTTTAAGTATTATTAGTATCAACATTTTGGATTATGTTGAAATTATTTTATGTAGCAAAACCTATTCATTCGTAAAATGTATAATTCTCAATATATGTATAAAATTGGTGGATCTATTTAGAACAATAATTTGATTTAGATTAAGAAGATATTATACAACTGAAAAACAACATTAAATGTTAAATTAAATAACTATGAATAAGTTTAGTAAAATAAGTGATACGCACCTATTCATATATCTTGATTTAATAAATATTAAGTTCACAATCGTCATTGAAAATCCATGTATAATACTAGTTTTATCTTAACAAGTTAAATTTCGTCATTGAGGGATGAGTTATTAGGCTAAAATATAGATTACAAAATCTATTTGGTCATCCGAGAAGTAAACTTCAATTTCGTCAATGGGATAATTGATAATTAATTGACATTAAACCATTTCTATATAGTATGAAAATTGGAATTAGTAAAACTCAATTCATATTCATCAAAGTGAATATTAATCCTTGTTCTGATGTTATTATCTATTAAACAAATATTGTATTTGTCGTGATATCTACCTTCACCATGGCTTTTTAAGCGTAATGAATCCGATTTACGTACTACATATATATACATCAAATATAATTATATAACAAATTAATTTACGTCAATCTGTGTATATTACACATATTATTGTTGAATGTGTAAGTTAAATATATATAAATTTATTACATTAATTAACTCGACGTAAGCTATAACCACACCAGAAAGAAAAACCATTAATAAAATATAAATATTCTGATTAAAAGAATGTTATTCAAACATAAAACAGTCTACAGCACTATATTTTTTGCAGTATGTAATAATGTCGCCATGATATTATGTGATGTTATTATATCATGTATATATGTAATGTAGAAATAATAAGAAATTATACATAATATATAAATAAATAAAATAAAAAATAGTTGAAAATGCTTAATAAAATTGGTGCTGCGTTTCTTTTTGGCGAGGTTGTATAATTGTATAAATATAGTCACTATGTATCACAGTCAATAACTATTATTTTAAACACCCAAGGGAATTTCCTTAACGTAAATATTTGTAATATAATGAAATATATATAAAATAATATTTTTAAATTATAATATATGTATAAGTGTACTCATATAAATTTATAATAAATATATATATTTCTTAAAATAAACTTTTTATTGTATATATAATTGTTTTATTTTATATATAATTTTTACTTTAAGAAATACAAATTGTATTTTTAAATAACTTCATATATATCTTAGAAAAAAATGGTCACCTTATGACTGTCATTAAAACTGTCACTTTATGTGTCCCAGTGTCTCTTTTGATGGAGACTAGCTATTTGTTGCATATAAATACTACTACAATAAAATTTATTATTTTTATAAACGAGAAAAATATCTAATTATGCAAAAAGCCTAAATTTATCAGTTTTCACTTGATTAAAAAAAGAATATACATAAATGATATTATTCTGCTATATTTTTAAATAAAATTACTAAAGCTCAAGTAATACAGTAGTAGTAATATGGTATTAAGACCTACATACAAAACTGTTTATATTTTCTTTTACAAAGTCATTTATGGATGAATAATTTTCTTTAAAACATTGCAATTATCTGCATTTACAATATATTTTAGTAAAAAAATAACTTCAATAATTTGTTACTGTTTCGCTTAAAATACAACTTGAATAATATGTATTCTTGATGTCTGATGGATAGGCAATATTAAATATGCATGACTTAACTAATTTAAACTTTATGTTTAATGTTTAGAATACAATTAAAGAAATATTATTTTCTATTTAACTCAAATCTATAATTAAAATTTTTTTCCAATCAAATATTCAAATGCCACACGAGTTTTGCTTTTTATGGGGCTCAACAGTGACATACGGTGTCCTCAGCGTCATTAAAAGGATACATGCTCACATAGGATACATGATGTTGTGGCTAAATATTATTGATTTAATGAGAAACTATTTATATTGTATGTATTTCCCCAATACGTTAATTTCATACTTATATATTTAACGTAATAATAATAATAATAATAATAATAATGATATCTTACATATTTTGTGTATTAACTCATAAAGCTAAAGTGAATAACAATAACTATAATATTCATTACTCGTTTTATATTGTTATTTAATAACCACCGATGTTTAAAATATATTATTTTAAATCACATGTATTGACAATATTTAAGTCTGTTATTGAAAATATTAATACGAGTATATATATAATTATTTCCAAACATTTATTTCTTTGAAAGAAATTAAATATTTTTATTTCTCAAAATTGCCTTGCATTTTTTTCATTATATTTCGAAAAAAAGCTGCTTAGCTATATTAAAAGAACTTTTAATGCTTACAACTTTTGCATTTCTTTTAATACTGTATGAAATTTGAGATTGGTTAGAAAATTTTTATTTCATTAAATGGAATTTAAAATACATATTTTTAATTTTTGTATTTTTTTTCAATTTTTGCATTTCTTTTAAAGATATTTTAAACATTTTAAACAAAATTTCAAAGTTTTGTAAAAGACAAGGAGAAAAGTTGGGGCTGTACCAGACTGATTTTTATGTATAAATATTATAGAATATATATATATATATGAGTTCAGTAGCAGGTGGTTAGGCACGAACAAATCTAATAAAGACTACTTATCAATTGAAAGAAATTTAAAACAGTAATATGTTGAGACACAGTATATAAGATAGTGTACGGCATCTAATTGAATAGTTTTATTTTAAATTCAGATTTTGCATAATAATATAACAAGTTTAAAGAATATAAGATTAATAAATAGTATAGGCTTATAAAATATGTGTTCAACTGTTATGAACTATTTTACTTTAATTGGAGGGTGTTTGTGTTTCATTGTTGTAATTTGTTGAGGTTTTAAAGTTTTCTCGTAAAGGATTTAATTTATTTGAGAAACAAAAAATATCAGTGTGGGAGTTTTAAACATGAAGTTTTACTTTATAATATAATTTAGTTTAGTTTTAAACTTGACGATAACTTTTCTTATCTTAAAATTGTGATCAATCATTTGTTATTTTTTAAGAAGTTGAGTAAGGTTCGGACATTCTTTAATGTTTTGGCTTACTATATTGTTTTTTAGTATATAGTGTAGTATGAGCCTCATATAATGCTTATTTGTTTTCTTTCTTTTCTTGCCGATACGCTATTATCTTTGAATTAATGATAGCATTCGATAATTAACGGTTTATACAAATATATACATACAAAATTTTAAATTGTGAAAATTTTTTAAATAAATTTATTTAAATTTGTATATATAGTGTACACTTTTATCTAGTTAAAACTAGTAAAAAAAGCTATATACTATTTGGGATTATATATAGCAAGCTGTGACAAACGTACATAAAATAAAATAACATGGACATAATAAAATAAGAAGAAATAGCACTTGCTGCAAAATAGTTATAATTGATTGCAAATTTTGCACCAAGTGCTATTCTTCTTCTTATATTTTGTTTAATTCAGCATAGGGAACAAGAATTGTATAATGTGTTATAATGTTATAATAATAACAGTATCTGTAGTGTTTATAGTTTATTTTATAAAGTAGTTCATGAAAAATGTGTATGTAAATTTAGTAAAAACTTATATTTAGAAATATGAACTTATTTTATTCGTTACATGTTTTCAACTTTAGATAAAAAATATTACAATACAGTCTTACATGCATATATTTACAGAGTTACAATTATCTTTCAAACATATACTATAGAGTATGACTTAGTATAGTTCAATTTTTAAGTAATGGATATACATTTAGGGATAAGTCCTTAAACCTTCTAATTTAAAATACATTACATGTAATTTAAATAAAGAAATGCTTTATTAAGTATTTTTTATATATATATAGATTCTTAAGGGCATGTATAATATATATACAAACGTAAGTACATTTAATGAAAACTAATATTTTGTCTTTCAGATAAAACTATGAGCTGAGATGTATACAGAATAAATTATATATGTTTATTTCGAAATTCTGAGTTTATCATAGTATTTCATAATAAATATGCAATTTGAATGTGATACATGATATATGAAAATTGTGACGATGTTCTACAAAATTTATCGTAAAATATTATGAGAGCAAATAAATATTGAACTTTGTTATAGAGCGCATTCTATCAAACAAACTAATCAATTAAACTTAATTTAAAATATCGGTTAATCGATATATGTTCAGACTTATCAATAAGTGAATAATATACAATTCTTTCCAAAACCTCGTATGCTATGCAATTCATATTTTTTTATTGACAAATTTAGAAATGGTTACTTCTGAATAAGTAAAATTATATTTATTTGTAACAATTGGTGAAAATATATTTTGCTTTTTCGTAATATAATATAGATCTGCGATAGATTTTGAAATCTTCGCAAACACTGTACACGCATCATTGATAGTAGAAATAGGGAGCTCGACATTTGAATTAAACTTTTTATTCCGAAATCTATTCAGTTTATTTGAAAACGAATTTTAAGTTTATCAAAAATATAGACACGCAAATTGAAAAATGATTGCAATTTTTACAAAGTCTCAAATATATAGATTCTAAAATTTATCTTTGCACTTCCTAATTAAAAAAAATATTAATTTCGTTTTTTATTTTCTATACGGATAGTGTTAAAGTTATAGTGTAAGTGTATTTTTTATATATTTGTAGTGTTTCATTATTTCCTTAATATTTCATTTATTATCGATTTACTTTACATATATGTATTTGTATGAATCACAAACAAATTTTAATTTAAAAATTTGGTGAACAAATGTGTATTAATTATTATTTTAAAATAAACTTATGTTTTTGAGCCTATTTATTATTTACAAAATATCTAGAACTACAAAGATTTACACATTATTACAAATACTTGCAATTACAAATTAATTAACTGTATTGAAAATTATTTAAGCTTGGTTTCCACTCCGCCGGTAAGCCACCGCAAGTACTACGCCGGCACTGGTTTCCACTCAGAAGTAGTACC
>JAYRBW010135323.1:0-15572 GCA_036023295.1 Invenusta paracnida
TGATAGAAATGCAAATTATAATTATTAATATTTGATAATCTCTGTGAATAATATATTTTATATATAATATATAATAACGTAATTTATAATTTGCGAGATTCTTTATAATCTCTTATTTTTTTTTTGGTGGAATATTCTCGAGTAATAGTAAAAAAAATTATTACTCGAGATTCTCGAGTAATACTAATAGATATAACGCACTAGTAGTAGTAGTCATGACATAAAATTCAAATGCTGCTAATTACAAATATATTTAATTTAGTATTTCAAGAATAATAATACCCATATGTTAAAATACCTGGTTTTGGAGTTGGAATTGGAGGGGGAGCTCTGCTCATTTTAAACCTAACAAATATTTATATTAGTACTATCAGACACAAATAGGAACCGTTCCCTACCGCCGGAGAGAAAATTCTAAATTGATGAATTATTTAGTAAAAATAAATTTAAAACAAATCTTTTTTTATTTTTTAAATAATTGATTGAACTTGATATTTGTGCTGTTTAAATCAGTTATTTATTAAATAAAAGCTAAAATACTGTAAATTACTATTTTTTCTGCTTTTAATAGTCTTTAATATAAGTAACTTGATAGCTGTATTAATTAGTAAATACATTTACATAATAATTTCACTATACCTAATAATATAATACTTTGATTATTTTTTATTTATTGGTGACATTATTATACACTGGTACTAAGAATATTAATAAATTTGCTATATTTTGAAAGCAACGTTTGATTAAAACTATAACGAAAAAAGTGGTCAATTTGAGCGTAAACAAGGATAAAAATATAAATTGTGACTAAACAATGAATCATAATTTTATGACAAAATTATATATATGACTTTCCAAACTTTATAGGTAACTCAATTCATATTTTCTATTTATGTCGTTTAATTTTCGCAAAATTTCATAATCATACCTACAACGCTAGGAGCGGTCATTTTGACAACTATTTATTTACATGGTGTCAGTCAAAGGAATAATTTATAGTATATAGTAGACATCGATCGCTGACAGCCATATCTACTTGAAGCGCGGTGAAATCGAAATACCTTTAAGCGCAAAAGTCTGTCAGGGGACGATTTCAGTTTTGTTCTTTTTTTTACATTAAGTAAATAAAATTTAAAGCATTAAACTATGATATAATTATTAAAGTAGTGTTTCGTGATATTTTTGCGTGGATATTGCATACAATATATGCAGTCGACTATTTATAACTATCGATTATCTCACTAATTAGATATGGATAATACTTAATAATAAATGTCATCTTAGTGAACCATCATGTAGTGAACCACGATGTTTTATGTAATACGATTGCCAATTACATAATTTAAAACATGTTTTAAAGCACTGATATGGAAAGTAAAACTACAAATTTGCGCCTATAGCTATGTGAAAGGTCAAATAATATGTAAGACGCATATCTTTGAGCAAGTGAAGCACATTATATAGTATAATTCAACATGTAATAGTGTATTTTGATTGGTTGAGAGCCTTTTTTAAATTACTGTCAGCTATTGATTACTGCAGCTCTAGCATATATTATATAGTATAATTCTATCTACCTGAATACATTGCGTTTAAATTAACTTTAGTGTTTTCAGTAATTGCAAGAGGTATTGCATGAAGTATGGCAAGAAGAATTACTGCTCAACAAGTCTTGCAAGGCATTTTAGCACTTCAAAGTGATGATAGAGGCGATGATTCTCAAAGAGAACTAGAGGAAGATGTCGATATTGTACAAATTCGGAAGACGAAGAAAATAGTGAAGATGGACGAAGTCGAAGACAATGAAGAGCCAGTATGAGCTCAAGTTTCTTGACGAGATAGAACATGATGAACAGTGCTGGCCAGGCACGAAGGAAGACGTAGACATCGAGAGTAAAGATTTTTTTCTCTACTAGTCGGCACAACTCATGTTTGTAATGGAATCGAGACGCCCATGGATGCCTTCAAACTTCTTTTTGATGATCACATCGTCGAACACATCGTGATGTGCACCAACGAGTTTGCCCAGGAATCTCACCCACTTTGACGTGCTGTGATCGTCCAGGCCCTTTCCTCATAGTGCAAGTGGACGAGAACTCTTCCCTACCAAGGTACGCTGCCAGTAGACGCAATACATGCCTTGGAATAATTTTGGAATCAATTTTTGGATTCTGGCCGACGTGGAGACAAAGTCAAGAGTCGAATATTCGCTGGGCGCCCACGTCGAAGCTCATGGAGCCGCTGTACTTGTTTTGTACTCGTGTTTGTACTCGTTTTGTACAGAAAAAAACTTGAAGTCGCATCACTCGTCGCCATTTTATGCTCCAGTTTTCCATAGACCTACGGCGCAATATTAGAGAAGAGTTTCGAGAGCAGAAGCCAAAGAAGGTACTGATTGCAGACCATTTGCCATTTGCCATTTGTCATTTGCGCTAATTCTACAATACGGGACCAATTTATCGAAAAGTGTAAGCAACTTTGTATTCCTCATTGGAAACTAACTGTTGTCGAACAATTATTTCAGACGCAATCCCTTTGCCGTCTTACTCAATATATGGCTATTAAGCCAGATAAATATGGCATACAATTTTGACTTTTGGCTGAAGTGGCAAGAAAATACTTGTGTAACGGAATGCCATATCTCGGAAAAGACGACTCTCGAGCACAAGATACTATGCTTTCTAGCTACGTTGTACTCACTTTCATGAAAGAGTTAGAAAATAAAAGTTATAACGTGAAATATGATAACTTTTTACGTGGTTACGTAGCTGAAGTAATATAATACAAGTCTTCTCGGAAGTATTCGTCAAGACCTCTGTGAACTACCCCCGTCTGTGTCCGAAATGAAAAAGTGTTCCTATTTTATTACCGATGTTTTTAAAGACTTTATTCGTTAAAATTTGCGAGTAGGTTTTGGCCATGGCAGTATTTTCCAACGTACTTGATCTTGCTGAAGTGAATACGTAGATTTTATTCAGAAAGATTACCGGCTCTACGATAAGTCGTCGCGATTTTTACTCTCGTTTATTGATACAACTGCGCGTGTTACAGCTATTCCGGAAACAATCGTTGATGCTAAACCAAATTAGTTTCTAAACCGTAAACAGTGTCCTGGCTGCTGTAATAAAACATGCAAAACATGTTCTTTTTGTTTGCGTCCTGTTTGTGGCAAGTGTTCTACAAAACTTGAGCATACATGCAAAATATGCGCCTAGTTTGTTGTGTTCTTATTGTTCTATTTTTATACATGGGATCTAGGGACATTTTACATTTTATCCACTCAATGCTGTTTTTTACAAAGTGCGATTACTTGTATTGTATTCTTATTGACATAATTACATGGTATGCCCACATACTATACCCAAATTTTAGTGTTGATATATTTTTAAATAGTTGTAATTTGTTCTTAAAAATGTTGTTTTTAAAATATATAAAATTATTTACTATACATAGACTTACATAGTTTATTGAACTTCAACATAAATACAGTGGGGTCAAAATGACCGCTAAATTGTCGTTCTATATGTATTTCAAAATCACTATCGTTGACTAGTGTTAAACAATTAATGTACATTGTTATATAGGTTTATAATATGGCATCTGTACTAAATGAGGCACGTACATGTTAACAATATTTCAACAAGTATAATATATAGACTAAAAAATTGTTTAATTCTTTTTCATTGCTTTCGTATGACTTAGTAATAGTAACTTTTAATAGGACAATGGTATCAAATTTTACTATGCTAGCATGACAATGCTGGACTGTTGTTCAACTTAAGCCCGCGCACTTACACGAGCATCTTAGATGCGCATAGGACATGCTGTCTGAGCATCTCTGAACACGAGCATCCTATTCCTGGATGCCATCCATGTTTGACAAAGCTAAACTATTTCTTGCATCTTGGATCATGCGTATCTAAGATTCTCGTGTAAGTAGAGTTTAGATTTCCAATATTGGTGTTCAATGTACAATACGTGCGAAACTTTTGCACACAAATGTACATCAATACTTTATTATGAATAATTGGTTTAGCTTATTGTTTTATAATTCTTATAACAATGAAGGCGCTTTCTAATGATTATAGTGTAGGTATTGACATAATTGGATATAAACATCAGATTCAAACGTGTGTTTTGTAAAACATACTTATTTTATCTGTGCTGTGGATTTAATTAACTTACAGAATTAAAATAAAGTCAGTTAAAGAAAATTTATTAAAATTAGAAGACATTTCGCTACACACTATTGTACCTACTTACACAGCAAGTTCAGAAACCCATGTTTTAATAAAATGGAAATGCATTTTGTTCAATATTATCTAGAAATCTGACTCTATTGTCTAACAACAATACTGTAAAATTTTATCTTTAACAATATTTATAATATCTACCTAATAGTTAATCTGGAATATGGGCAGGGAATAATCACATTATTAGTTTTGATATATATATATTGGTTTTGATATATTTGTAACTAACTACATTGTTAGCACATGATAAAACATTTAAGAACATTTAATGTCATGATTTCCAATACATTTTTATTGTGAATTACAACGGTGAATTGATTTGCCAATTTCTGTTGCTCAATGTCATCAATTTTTTTATTAAGTTTTTCTATTAAAAGGGTATTATTGTTCAATTTGAGATTTCAGTCTGTCGTTTTCAAACGTTAGCTTTAGCATAGAAAAAAATTAGATGATATTTGATATATTCTAAAGACACAAAATAAACTTTAAAACCAACTTTACTTTGGTTTTGTTAATTACTGAAATCCACTGCTTAGTTATATGTTATAGTATTGATAATTAAATTTAACATATTGTAAAATCGCAATGTTTTTAATTTGATTCTTTTATTCCCAAACCTTTAGAATGAGTCCAGTCCATTGATGCATCTCTCAGGCCACAATTGCGACTCTCAGACGCATCCCTCGAGATATGGAACAGAGATTCTATGGTCACCAAGGGGTCCAGATCATCAGTTATTTATGTAATTCTCTTACTCTTAGCGTAAACAATTACGTTGTGGATTTTGCATACTTGAAGGCTTTCGGTAGCGTTCTGGGCTTGTTACCGAAATTTGTGCCACAAGAACCGTTTCTGCATGGCGAAGTTGCGTGGAATAAAAAGTGCAAACATTTTTAAATGTAAACCTGTAAACGAGTTTTAATATATAATTTTGCACTTTTTTTCTACATAACATTATTCTTACATCGCTAGTTTTACTGTAACAGCTGAACAAATACTTTTTTATTATACACGCAGGATATAAAAGAATCAGAAAATTAGTTTGATTTATTTTAATTTTATAGTATAACTGGACACTGGATTGTTGCTTTACATATCCAAAATAAAGCCAGTAAAAACATTAATCAAAAGCGCAACATGTTTCGCTGAAACTAACAAGCATCATCAGACAAAAAGTATTGTGAGACTATAAATTGATGCATTTAAATAAGATAAAAAACTGAACAAATACTTGTGAATAAAGATTAAATTCTGGTTATACTTAGTTTCAAAACGTACGAATTAAAAAATATTACGATTAAGACTTGGGTTAAAAATGTTATGTGAAGAGATTCACAGATAGATAAATCTAATTTACTTTTAGTAGAAGGTATCCAAAATAGAAAATGTCTTTAAAGTACAATTACATAACAACCTTCGACTAGTATTTGTTCAGTTTCTTATTTTATATAAATACATTAATGTATAGTCTACAATACTTTTTGCATGATGATGCATATCAGTTGCAGTGAAATATATTGCTTTTAAAAGGGGTTTTGTTTACTCACTTTATCTTATAGTGATCAAGAATTTCCTATTTATTCATTGATTATAAGTAACACTTCTTCGATTAAACTTTTTCTTATACAGTATTAGATTACTATATTTGAAACAAATAAGAGTCTATCAATTTAGATGTTTAAGTTGCGTGAATTTGAATTTTCTCATTTATTTTGGTAGTTAGTATATACTATTATATAATATTGTTGTGCTACTTTTATTTAATAGTTAATGGTTGAGTTATATAGTATATTGTTGTATGTTTTATGTACTACATTTTTGTAATAGATAATGAATAATTTTTTATGTAAATTTAAATGTTGTGCTTATTTATACTACTTTCTGTTTCGAAAGTGGTATAATTATATGTGCTTTATATGTATTTTTATGGATATATTTACTTTTACTGGGCTCGCATACCAATTACAGGAGTTTTACTGGGCTCGCATGCCAATTACAGGGGTTTTACTGGGCTCGCATGCCAATTACTAGGGTTTTACTGGGCTCGCATGCCAATTACAGGAGTTTTACTGGGCTCGCAAGCATAAATTATTCGGTTTTTCGCATGCCTCTGGCTTGCCTCCAAGCCCATTTTAACATGCGTGCCATTTATGTCTCGTGCTTTTAGGCTCGCAAGCCTATTATAATTTAAAGTACTCGCATATTAAAATGAGATTGGAGGCTTGCCAGAGGCTCCAATTTTAATTTCACATGCCTTTTTAACTGCGTAGATATTGGAAATGTTTGGCATTATTTAAATTGGAATCTCTGAAACTCACAATTTTTACTTATGGTGTACGTATATTATTTATATCATGCCTCTAAGCATTTCTGGATTTTACACTCCAGGTTAAAAATGTAAACTATATACAATATTGAAAGACAAAGCTGATTTGGTTGGCTTCCTTCGATATCTATCTACTAATGTGGCGAGTATGTACAGTCAATAAAATTGATTTACTTATCGGCGTATAGAGTAATTATCAAAGTATTGTTTGTATTTTAAGCTAAAAACTAAATATTACTATATGTATATCATTTTAAAATGTATCTTAAGTATCTTAACAATTTGAAACGTTATAATACAATACAAAACTATACATATATATAATATTTATATAAAAACAATAGAATGCATTTTCCAACGATTTCATGAAAATTACAATTTAAAATTGTGGGGTAAGTTTATTTTAATGGGAGTCAAAAATAATTCTACGAATCTTAAACTTACTAGAGAAATTAATGTGACATACATTGTCCCAGTATAGACTAGTTGGTATACAATAATGGACTCTGTTTGGAAAATAAATTTTCATTCAATTTTTTACAATAAAAATGTTATAACTTTTTCTTTATTTAGCCAACTTTTATTTAAAAATATGTTAATATTAATCCTTATTCCTATAGATATAGATATTTGTCATATGGAAATTTAAAGATGAAATAAAACGACATAATTCATGATATATTATATATCCTTTGAAATTATGATTAACAATTATATAACGAATATTTTTATTTTCACATCTTTAGTTAGCTTTATATGTCCATGATTTAGTATTACTCGAATCAATTGATTCAGTTTACTAGTTTACTATGCTATTGATAGTTTTCTGACAAATACAATATGATAGTCATTTTTATTAGTTAATTGCTACTGCACCTAGTTTTTAAATTAACTTTTACTCTCAATCAAACGTGGTATATAGTAAATTCAAGAGTATCTTATCTGAAAATTACATATGTTTACATACTGTATGTTTTGATAAACTATCATATGATCGGGCCTCAGAGTTTGTTAATATAAATTGAACTTTGCGTGTCGTCCTTATACGAAGATATTTTGGCAAAGCCCGGTATTTCCACGATAGAAATGTAAAGTAGCATTATAATTACAATTTTAAACCTGTTTGACTTTATAATTGTGCATACAATTCTGGGTTTGTGTTTATTTTGAATACTTTGAGAACACACTGAAAAGGAGTTCAGAGAAAAAAAGTAGAGAACAATAAATATATTTCATGTTTTATTTACGGTTTACGAACACAAATTAATAAGTGAGAACTATGTAATATACATATTATATAGATTGAATAATTTCAAACATATCGCTTTAGAATAATATGTAGTCTACAAAAAATAATAAATGTCTACATATTAGATACCGTAATGCTTACAAATACAGGATATGGCTAAGAAGCTTTCTGAGAAAATAAAATGTGTGAGTTGTATAAAGCATGCAAAAATAAATTATAGCTTATTATTAGTGTAGTGGAGTTGTTCATAAATGTATGGATGTGTTTTTGAACGGGGAGTCAAATGTGTTGTACTATATACACACAAAATGTTTTTATACAATGCGTGATTAAATTTATGTACACTTTAAGAGATTACTGTAAGTTAGAAATATGCCCAATATCTGTAGCATATTTTTGGGGGGAAAAACTGTTAAGTTGCCTATTATGAATAAAACCAGAATTGGAATTATATTAATGATATTCATTTCAATAATTGCAATTATCTATCCAACTTTGTGTATCGGAATTATATTCCAAATCAACTAGAAATTTTTATTTTTATATTTTGTAAAGTGTAGTACGATTTAGTCCAAATTATCATGTCACATACATATTGCATTATATTATATTGCAAATTATGTTAAAAATAATATTTTGCTACCAAATAATAATACTTTTATTAAGTTTAACATTCTTTATTAATTATATTTAAATTTTACTATACAATCCTAATATTCAAATAAGAGCTAAATTTAGCAACAAAAAAACTTCATAAAAAATATGAAATATTAGAGAACAATTTTAAAATGACAATAACAATATTGCAAATGTTGTTAACATATTATTACCAATTTATCACATTAAAACTAAGCTTATTTAAAGGATTGATTACTATTTGAATTCGGTTATCGTATAGTAAACTAGTCGAATACATTTTGTAAAAATCTTGCAAGAAATCAAAATAATCATTTGACTAGTACTAACTATAGTTGTAAGTAATAATAATTAAAAATCACAATGTTAATTTATTTGTAATATGTCAATCGATAAAAATGCGTAAAATAACGTTTTCATAACATTTAAAACACAACTTTGATGAGAAAGTTTTGAATTATGATTTTATTGTTAAATATTATTGTGATCAAATATATATTTACAGTGAAATATTAAAACAAAAAATTAAATAATTTTCTTGTGTTAACTCTTTTGAATTGTCTTTATATAGGTTACATATATATAACTGTAGAATACAACAATCTTTTGGGGCAAAATATATCGGGGAACTACCTATTAATACACAGTTTGTAATACCAGAGAATATACAGGAAAAATGAGTCCTCTATACAAATGGGATGCGATTTTAAAGTTTGAAGCCACAAAATAATTATGTATTTATTTAGTGAGGATTATTGATTTCATCGTAGTAGGCAGAGTGTGTATCACAGATAATTGTTTTACTTTTTATACACAGAATTTGGCTATATCTGACAAAATGGCGCATCAATTTTAAAAAGTATAAGATTGTTGTCAAAAATCAAGAACATTTCCACATTTCCACATTTTTTATTAATACGATAAAACAAAATTGTTTTACTATAATAATATGTAAATAAGCTGGCATATATACTTATTTCTAAAAATTATATATGTTGACCACAATCGATTGCCATTCTATGTATATATTGGTTAATTTCTGTGGTCTATAGGTACACGTAGATTCTTATCGTAATGTTAAATTCCAACATTTATCGATTTATCATAAAATTATTTTGAAATATCATTTCCATCACTTAATAGTTTTTTTCACTCTTATTTCTGACTTGGTCTGTCAGATTGATTGTTTATCTGCGTGAAACTTACCAACTCTGGTGCGGTGTAAGCATTCGAGTTGGCAGAAACTATTTGATCAATCGCATAAATTTAATTTATTTAAATTTATTTAATTAATTATTTAATTAATTGATCAATCGTATAAATCAAGGAAACAATTATCACATTATTTTTCGACATATTAAATCTCTATTATGCCCAACATTAAGCTTTTAAAAATGCTTTAATTTAACTGAAGTTGATACCAAGACTGTGAATCACTAATAACTTGTATGTGAGTATATTATCCAAACATCTTCAGTCTAAACTTAAATATATTGAAATACATATCAGCATAAATATAGGATTAAATGCTTACATTAAGAGCTAGAAAATTATGTACACGATTATTTTAGAATGTGTAAATTTAAAGTTACAAGTAGAATAGTTTAGTATAGAGTTAAACTATTAAATGAAATCAATAATACATAATTTAATGATAAAAAAGAAATTTTATGGTAAATAAAGTGGCCAAAATATTCAAAATAGTAGTCAAGTTCGTATAAGAATAACTACATAATATAGGAAATGTGTTAATTTGACATCTCAATATAGACCTATAAAGTCACAAACAACATTCCACATAAAAACTGATCGATTATCGCGGTGAGGAGCTAATTACCGCTTCACCATTTGTCCCATCGCCGTTACAATTACCAATTGTGTTGTTCGTCAATACGGGCTCATTTTCTGCTGCGCTTTGATTGGCTATTATATGGTTGTTGTCACTACTGTCGTCCTGGGTTACAATAACAGTGGGAGGGCAGTTGCTGGTACTATTTAGGTTGTTCTGCTGACTCTGTTCACTCCGAAGCATCTGCGAATTGTGACCCGGTGATGGCATAAGACTCAGGGATTCCTCGCCCCGTGTTTTATTCGTCCGATTTTCACGACGTTTTGAGCGCTCTGGACAGTTGCCATGACTTCGCTCAAAACTCGATCCACGCAACTTGATTCGTTGGAACTTGCGTCGCATCTCTGTGGTAACCTAAAGATGTATGTTAATTTGATTAACCAATTATTTAAATCAGATATGCTTAAATTATACAGTATTTTATGGAATTATTTGTGCAAGGTACATATTTATTTAACTGTTTTACATTTTAAAAAAATTTAAAAACATACGTCTTTAACTTACTACTCTAATGTTGTTTCGGGACAACGAAAGAATAAAAAAACGAGACCATGTAATAATATTACTCTGCCACAAAATTAAAAACAAAAAAGTCAGCGAAAGGGGATAGTTTGGTTACAACTGTTAAATTCTTGCTTTTTAGTTCTATTCGTAGCATAATCACCATGCTATTACATTACCTCCTCTATTTAAATGTTTTTAAGAAGAATAAAATTGCAACTAAAATTTAATTATTTTTGAACTGCTTGAACTGGCAGCGTTAAATAATTGAAGCGTTTAATAGGTAATTACATCAATACATGAAATAAACTAGTCAACTTAATAAAAATAATAATAATGAATTATTTAAAAACTCAAATTATTAGCAATATGGCAAAACACATAAGACAACATATTTAAAATGCTATCTCTCAATAAATAAATTCTCTATTAAGCTGAAGTTGGAAGTTATTTTCTCAATGATAGATTTTCTGGGGTTTTGATACAAACGACAGAATAAAGGCGACAAATGAAACATCAGCTCCCACATTGTGTAATATTTTTCCTGATGATATAAAACTATAGCAAACAAAACCAGCAGGAACACATATAAACAAATCATTGATTAAACTTTAGGACAATATGTTTTGTGAGATTTTATACTTCTAGATTTTCTCTCGGTAAATATTGTACGATGTATATGTATAGATTATTAATTATTATTAATACATTGTTATAACAAATCTTCAGACTATGGATGATTTGAAGACAACTATTGCTAGTATTATGTAGTATCAGATCTACCGACAATCAGTTGAGCCGACCGAAAGGACTACCAACCATTAATAGGGCCCTCACTTGCACGTAGGACTACAAAAGTGTCTGGATAAAGCATGGATATTTCAAAGATTGATACTGTATTGATACCTATATCTCTGTATTGATACTGCTTTTTATTCATTATTGTACTAAATACTTTGTAGTTTATTGATATTTGTAAATAATTCGTTTAAAACGTTCATATTATTATAAGACTTTAAGTTACTTAAAAGGATTTTTCTGACAAATCCTGTATGTCCATATTATACAATTACTTCAAATAATTATAATTACTTAATCATTATTTAATTTTAAAAATGTAAGTCTTCATTTTGTTCCATCTTGCTGACCATTATTTAATATCAATTTGGTTGCCTTAATGTATCTATGTAGTATCAGCAAACAATATTATTCTTAAAATATCAGTCTCTTTGTTTCGTTATATATATACTTCGGTTTAATGTGACTTTTATATAAAACCATAGGACAAGCTATCTTATGTAGGCTGTAATTTAATTTTTGGAGAGCAATAATTAAACCTTTACATCCAGATTATTACTTTATGAAATATTTCTGCATATCAGGTATCACATATATGCATACTTAAGATTATTAAATATATTACAATTTAATTGGAAAATAACTGTTTTTCCTAGGATTTTAAAATCAAGAAAGAAAAATGTATAGATGTATTTTATTACATTCAGGCAGGTTTGAAATTCTTTTTATAAATTTGAAAACAGCTTTATAGAAAATCATCTTTAAGAAACCTACATGTTTTAAATTAATTAAGAGGAATCTTTACTTGGGGTTAGTTTATACAATACATTCAAAAATGCAATTAAAAATTAAATCTGAGAGTTTCCTTCGTAACAGAATATTTTGTTTGTGAGAAATGTTTTCCGACGTTCTCGTATAGACGATTTCATATTGCCACTTTTCAAATGAAACTTCCATTTGTATAAAGAGGCATACAAATTGTGTAATATTATATACCTATGTAAAGCAATCTTTTCATTTAATTCGTAATTTAAGATAAAATGCTCTTAAGGCCCTTCGTTTTAGATAAAAATGCTCTGCCATCAAATTTGATATAAAACAGATGTATACTGTGTGCATAAAATATAAGATTTGTTTTATATATATATATATTTACTTGCATTTAATTTGACCATCCAGTTACCAGACTGAATTTAACATGTGCCTATACATATACATACATTTAGTCAATTATTTATCTATTTATTTTATAATTTCAATACTACCAAATGAGGTTTCAAAGGATTACAACTGAAAATCTTACCTCAGAATTCACGAAGCAGAACAACACGGAGACAAAAAAACCCTGAAATGGCAAAGTTGAAAAGAAAATGAATATTTAATAATTTATTGTTGATCTTAAAAAGCATGTGACTCTAACACTGGATAGACTGCTGTTTTCCAAGCAATTATTAAAATAATTTTAAACAGATATATAAAATACCTTTATCAAAAGGACCGCTTTAATTGCTTCTATAATAATAATAATGACATTTAAAGGTTGGTATCATAAAAATGGATTACTAAATATACATATAATAGAAGGAACATTAATTGTTTAAACCGATGGTTAAGGCTAGAATTTTTTATTTGGGGAAAAAGACTCTTTAACAGTGGATGGTATATAGGAACCCGTCTCCTAGAACTTGTTATACATATCTCCATTGTTCAGGAATCTATTGAAAAAACGGATTCCCTGACAGAATCTGCACAAAATAAAATGAGTCAAAGATCTCGTTGTATCTTGCCTGTGCCAAGTTACGCAGAGCTGTTAAGAAAACGACATATTTGAAGTAATCGATACTCCTGCACCGAGTTTGCTTATTAATATGAATGTTATGTGCAGCGGAGAAATACATAACATTATATTTTATAATTTACATTGTTTCGTATGATGTGCATTTTGAAGATTAAACCCCCTCGTTTGTATAAACCTAAAATGCATAATAGGTTTCAATATTACAGTCTGATAATTTTTGTAGCTATCGACGTATATTATATTGGATAGGGTACATCTGATACAAACCCCGGGAGATAATCAACCATGTGTAATAAAGTGTTCAATAAAATATGTGTAAATTCGCCTATTTAAAATGTCTATTCGGTTGATATTCATAAAATGTATACCTATTTTAATATCATTATAATTTATAAACACTCAGCATAATTTTTGCAAATAGATTTTATAGTTCCGTGGAAGATGTTTCCGGAAAATTGATTTTTATATTTATCTATGAACATATTTGGGCTTTAATTTATATTTGCGTATATATTATGGATTTCATAGACTGCAGCGTTGATGCCTTTTTAGAAAAATATCACACACACTCTGTACATTTTGTAATGTTTATATAATGCGTATATTCGTATATGCAGGAAACTAGACAGCTGTTGCGTTCAGTTTTAAAAGAGGGTTTATTACTCGAGCGACACTGTAACTCGTAGAGGCAACGCACAAAATGTACTATCGAACCGTATGTGCACAAATTCCCATTATATAATATATTGGATGCATGTATAGGAAAGTCCAACCCTATAGACATATTATTATCAAAGATGCCATAAACCATCGCTCGTAAATACGATGAGATGTCTATATTGGAGAGAATTTATGAAAATAACTGCGAAATAGTTATCCACCTGACTTTTCTGCTGATAGTTTTTACAACAACTTTTCTACAACAATAGTTTGTAGTAGTACCTTATAGTTTATCATTTCCTAGTAAGAATCGAGGGAATTATCAAAATTTATAAAAGTAATAATTTCTCCGAAAGTGTGTGAAAATATACTATACAAGGTGTTTGAAATAATTGATTGACAATAAAATTAAACATTGCACACAAACATTATAGCCTGTATCTCCAAATGATGTGTTTATTTTATTTACGAGTGAAATTTGAAATATATTTAATATACATACTTCGTAATTAGAGTGTTACGCAATGCTAAGTAAAGTTATTCGCGAGTAAAATTAATACATACTTTAATACGACTTAATAGGTATATTCTTCCTAGATTATAAACCACATAAAGTTGCAATGATGATTCCAATAATACAGCAGTGTTATTATATGGATGACAAATTTATAGAAGTATAGTAGGATGATACAACTTTTTACTGTAATCTATGTTGTTTCTGCTTACTACATATGTCTCAAATTACCAAAACAATTCTTCATGAAGAAAACAAATTTTTTAATGCAAACAAATTATCAAAACAATGTTGCTTAACAAGTTTAATTTCTCAAACCAAAATTACCCGTCCAGGGTCGAGCCAGCGCCAAGCCGGTTTGATGGACTTATCGATTAGCTTGATGGCTTGCTTGACTTAACAGATATAAAACTTGTGAAATATTTTCTGTCAAGTCAACACCAAAATCTTATTGATTCATTAAGCAATTACGTAATTCAGTAACATATCATCAATTAATCTTCACAACTTCCTAACACCTTAATGAAAAACAATACACAATCAAGATATTATACACCATTGTTTTTATAATTTTTTGAATTAAACATCGATAAGTAGACGTGTAATGGGCTAATTTTCTTAAGCAATCATTACCTGGAAGGATCCCATTAGATGTTCATAGTAGAGTTTGACAATTTCCACCGTGCTCCCGGGGACATTCTCAGCCTGAGCGTGCATCACGTTGACCGGTATGAAGACGATGTAGTAGATGCCAAACACAATCACGAGCACCAGAGTGGATTTCACTAATTTCCTGAATGCGAGAAGAGGTGGGATTTTATTGGACGTATTAATATGCGAAGTTTGGCTTGAAAGATTTACATAGGTCTAGTTTTAGGATGATTAATTTGAGGAGCTAGGCTCTGACTTTACCTATATCGATTGGTGTCGGCATTTGGTTGGGCGTGCATCTTGACCAATAGGACCCTAATAATGTTGACAAAGAAGG
>JAYRBW010135334.1:0-15572 GCA_036023295.1 Invenusta paracnida
TACTTTAAACTACAGCAAGTGCTCTTCTTACTTATCTTATTACTAATGCTGTATTGGGAGCAAAAACAATATATCTAGTATTCATATAGTATTCAAAATCTACATAATTTGAAATTACTAAATTTTTCCAGGACAATACAAGACTCTACATTTGCAGGTGTACCACTGAACACTATAAACACTAAAAAGTCCACTGAAAAAATCCGTCATACTCATCTGACTCGAATATCTGTGGCAGAATTATGCATAAATCCTAATTATGTCTATTTCCGCTAACATATATATATCTAAACCGATATTCAGTTTAATCAATTTAGAAAATGTCAACGACTGCATAAAACAAATTTCCCTCACACTGAAATGTTATCAAAATATAGCTTAACAGGTTTTAATCAATATGAAATATAGTAAATGTCTATTTAAAAAATAGTTTATACGAGCTATCAATTAGCATTATCTATATTTCAGAAATACTATTCAGTACATAATAATACTGTATAAACATGTCGTTTTTTAATATATATTAATCATAGTTTAGAAAAATATATGGAAACGTCGTTTATGCAAAAATTCAAAATTATAAACTAATTAATAATATTATAAAATATCATAGCTTCAATAAATTTATAAACTGTGCTGAAAAGGAATCCATTTAATTTCCAGAATATGGTTTATATGATATAACCATAGAACTTTAACTGAATATCTCGTACAAGATAATACTAAAGTTTTAAAATGAGTTCATTTTGAATATAGTTATTATTTCTGTCAGTATGTCTTTTGTTAAACATAAGTATAGATTTAACTTTTATCGGACATTTTATTAGTAATTCCGAATTATTTATAAAATCTTATAATGGTGCTCTATATTTACTTCTCTTTTAAATTTTAATACATACATAATTGCAGAATATTAAATGAAAGTTTTACTTGCTTTTAACTTTAATATTCAAAATTTAAAACCAATATTCGTTATAGGTTAAATATTGATTTCTTATATATTAGTCTAAAAACTCATTATTATAATTACATTTTATTCTACTTAATAGTAGCAATTTAAAATATTAGTTAATTTTTTAAATTGACCTTCCTAAATATTTTATATGTAATAGATATCATATGGCCATTCCATATATATATATATATAATTCAATGGATATAACCTTTTTTCAGTTCTAAAGAGAATTTTACCTTCGGTTTTTTTTAATAATGGAATGTTCGGTGTTTAATAATTGTAGACGTATAAAGCTAAGAAGCTCATAACGATTCATTAAAAATAATTATGGGGATATGAAAGAATGGAATATCAAGTATACATTAAATAAACAGTGATTTTTACTTTAAAACAGTTGAGAATATTGTATATAAATATAGTTACACTTAAATTTACTATAAGAAGTATGTACAGAATATTTGAGTGATTGACATGTAGAAATAAATTATTTATCATACACACCAACAAATCCAGTCCTGCTTAAACGAATAACATCAAATTTATAAAATATACAAATATATTCAACCAAAAATGTAGACACTATATCGATTTTCATATACATATATTGAAAATATATTTAAGTCTTTTAGTGAATCTGAATAGTTTAATATTATCGACTAAAAAGTAATACTATACTGAATGATTACACAACAGTATTACATTTTAAATGAAACCAGTCAGACATAAATTTAAAAAATAAATTTAAACTTTTTACTTAAGTTGTGACACAATTTATATTTCATTAAGTAAACAATTAGATTGGATAAGTTTACTTGACATAAATTCTGAGACAAACTGTAAACCTTACAAATGTTGCACTTTTTTTACTAATATTAGGCATGTAAGGAAATTAAGCAATTCAATTTACTAATCTCTGAATTATGTATATATTATCTGTTTAAAAATATAAGTAAAAAATGAAGTATGAAGTGTAACAACGTTCACGCTAATAGGTTTTTATCCTTCCATTCATTTTGTTGTTTTTTAATCATCTATTATAAAACAGTTTGTTAAATTTTAAGATATATAACTTTTAAATTCTGCTCAATTTATAACATACGTGCTAGTTTTGAAAAAATAGGAACTTAAATAAAGCAATAACAAATAAAATGTACTAAATGTTCTTGAAACAGTTTAGTATAAAATTGACATCTTTGGTGAATTACCTTTTAGATACATTAATTTCATAAATGTTTTGTTAATAAATAATGAAAGATAAATACTGGACAGGACATCTTTGAGGAATAAACTTTGAGAAAATATTCCAACTTTTATGTAATTTAGTTAGTAATCAAAACTAAACAATATATAAGCAACGAAAAATAAAATATTTTTTTAAATGAACAAGTTATTCATCCTAAATGTTCATATTACATCGACAATAAAAATATGTACAGCGAATCTGTAGCCTAAATATAATTGCGAGACATTAAAATCATAAAAATAATCAAACAAGACAAATTACTTAATATAATCAACAAAAAATGAGTTTCTTCATTCTATAATCAAGAACAAAACAGACTGTGCAAAAAGGTAATATGTATTTCATCCCATTAACGTACAGGGTATTACAGTGTATAATGCATATGTAAATAACAAATATTATAGTTTGGGTATCAATGGACTTTGAATTTCTGTAATCGGTGGATTTCAACTAGTGAAATGGGTATGTGTGACTTGTTACCAGAGGCAGCATATTGCAATAATGTGTACAAAAATTAAACAAAAATTAACAAGATATTGTGTGAAACGATAACAAAACAAAAAAGGGAATGTTACGAATTTGAAATTTACACAATAATAATTTCGATATTTCAACAGTGTACATATGTATATATAATAGTATATAGAATATGGAGATAATATATGTATAATCACAAAACATTTTTCTCCAAAGGCCATATCTATATGAAAAAAATTACTGTCCTTTTGGTGAATATCTAAAATTGGATAATACAGTATAGATAGTATAGTCTTTGAAAGCAACAGGGAAACGAGATAACAAAAAAATGAAAGTCAAAGTATATCGTAACGTGAAATATTTGCTTTTCATCAATTCCAGCGAACATGATACAAGGTAAATGTGAGTAGATGTATGAAAAGATCACAGCCGGCCAAAATATGGACTTTGAAAATGAATAGTTTACTTTTCAAAGTATATATATGTATAAGTAAATTAATGAAAAATGAAACTCATATTGAAGGCAATATAAATATATATTATATGTATAATATAATATAGCGGATATATACTAATAATATATTTACACGATTTCCTAATATTTTACAAAAATAGATAGTGAGGAAATGTTGAAGTATCTATGTAGATATAGATAATTGCTGTCTGTGTGCTTTAAGTTTATATCTTTAAACGTTATTATATTATAATAATTTGATAAAGTAAATTTAAATATGTTATTTCAACAAAAAATATAATATAAAATGTATATAAAACTATATTTAAAATGATTAATTTGCACAGTAAAGAACAATAAACTTTGAAAATTTATTTTAAAATAATCGCATAATATACTCGACGTATATTTTGCATTATAATCTTTTCTTAACACATTTTGACAGAAACATTACTTTATTGTGTAATCAAACAGCAGCATAAAATATCACTCAGAAAGTTACTAACATTTTAAATAACAGTTACTCATAAACTGAAGAAAAACAACAGAAAGACTCTATCGGACAACAACAATTAAATATTTAACACAAACTTGTATATATCTGAATGGATCAAATAAGTTCACGAAACCGTAATATCGATCCATAGTAAAACATACAAACATATAAACGGTACATATACGTACGATACAATATGTAGCTGGGTTAGTACTGAGAATAAAGTAGTACCATGTAGTAATTAATGTATATAAATGTATCAATGTGTGTACAAGTTATTTATAAGTAAATCTAATCGGTACAAAATGGGTCAATCAGTGAAATTGTGGAATCACTTACTGCATTTCATATAAATATCTGTAGAAAAAAAAGAAGAAGAAATGACAGTCAACTAAAAGTTGAAAGTAGAGACATAAAATTACAATTTTGTACCTATATATGTGAAAGTATTGCAATTTAGTCCATTGAAAAATGTTCATAATAAGAAAATGGTCTTATGTGTTCCAAATATATATGCTAACTGCTCATATTAATGTATATATACAAATATACAATAGCAATGCAACCTTGGATAATATAATAAATCTTTACTATCGTTCAAATCTTTGTAGACTAGTCGAAAAAACAAACATTTGTGACGCTGTGTATATTAATTAGTACCTAGGTGAAAAATTGATTTTTTATTTAGAAAGTATTCCATAGCGTGTATCTAATGAAGTCTGACAGGGACAAAGACATTTTGTAACAGACAAAGTCAGATTTATTTTATATTTAATAAAATTAATATTATTAAATTGAAGTGAAGTGAAGGCTTAAAATGCAACTATTTTTATGTAATAAATCAAAAATTCATTATTGCATATCACACATTCTTAAAACAAAAAATTAAGATTCAAAAACACATGACTCCAAAAATTAATCAAAAATTGAATCGACCAATCAAATTTGCCTTTTCCGTTATACGTCTATTAAAGTTCCGGAACAACACTTGCAGTGTACACAAGGCACCATTACAACGCCTTTGGTAGATGATTTTCCAGCAGCTGTATTAACTTGACCTCCATTACGACAAGAACCAATGGAAACAGTCGTAATGGCTGGGAGTGATGATGTCGTGCCGTTGGAACAGCCGTTTAAGGTGCCAGCTGTTGTAACACGATGATCCTCGTAATCGATTTCCACAGGCGTGGAGCGACCTGATTGGACAGGATCGTCCAAGGCTGATATTGATACCGAGGAGATACTGTGTGCTAAACCATTCGAAGATATGGTATCTAAAATCAAGAATGTCGCAGTGTAAAATTAAATTGGAAGGATTTGAGGTGCTTGACTTTTTTTATGAGAAAATGTCTGCCATTAAAAGTTACATTATTGAAGAGTTAAACAATTAAGAAAGGGATAAAAAACAAAATAGGGAAGACTAAATGAAGCAAAAGAAAGAAGAAGAAATTAGAAAATGAACAAAATTGTTACGAAAGGGATTAAAATAAAACAAAATCAAAAAAGGAAGTTATATTAAATGAAAATATATCAATTTTCTTAGAATTAGAAAATTAATAAAATATAGTAAGGAATAAAAAATAATAGAACGAAACGTTTTTTTAACAATGAAATAATTGTTTTAATAATATTTATTTGCTTCATTCATTTTCTTAAAACTAGATTGAATATTGAAGGCAATAAAATAATAACGAAAGAGGATTAAATAAAAAGATATATTATAAAAGATTTTAAGCAAACACAAAAACAAATTAAGATAAAAATACTTTCAAAGAAAAATACGTTTTTTCTAAAAAATAAAACACCATTAAATGAATTATAAGTTCCAATTTAAAATTAAATATCTAATGTAATTTACATTAATGAACAAAAAATATCAAACAATGCTATTAAATATTGGATATGTAAGAAGAAAAAGAGAAAAACTATCAGAAAGGTGAATGACAGAAAAAAAAGAGGTAAAAATAAGAGAAAGACGACAGAGAGCAAAGAAAAGCAAAAAGGAAAGCAAGAAAAGAAAGATAAAGTCTAAAGAAATCTATGGTAATGAAGAAATGCCCACCACAGTTCTCCAGAGCCTCTAAGAGCTTTACTCTGGACTCGAGCCAGGTGCAGTTCTCTCTCAGACGAGTCTCCTCTTGACGCCATTTGGCCTCCAGTCGCGCTCTCTCTGAGTGAAAGAGACTGATGTACTCCCCAATTGTCTCCGTCTCACCCGCCAACTGCTCAATCACGTGATGCAGTTGGGCGTTTTCGTGGCAGAGCTCCAGAACACGGGCGTTTGATGCGGAGAGCTAAAGTTGGAGATGGAAGTTATTTAATTAATTACTATTATTATGTGAGTTAATCGTAGACACTTATTCTGAATAAAAATATTAAATAGGTAATATAATCTATAATTTATGTTGTAAATATCAATATATTAATGTCAATTAAATAATTAACATTCAAACATAGATATCTATGTTCATTTCATGTATGTGTGTAGCAAGCCAAACACATACTTAGCCGTATAAAAGCGCAATCTTACAGTTAACGTTTAAAAAATAGTGGTGGCCAAGTGAGTTAGACTCGTGCCTTCAGTTCGAATCCCGGTAAGGTACTCCTGACTTTAACAAACTGATCTGCGCTGCAGCATTCATTGAGCTAATTATCAATTGATTAGTTGCAGCCTAAGGCGAAAAATTAATCAAGATTTTACATAGTTTGTACGTCTCGGCAAAGCGAGATGGCAATTTACTCTCATACAGGGGACGAGGTGGCTCAGTGGTAGAGCAGTTGCCTACGGATGTGATGATAGCGAGTTCAAACCCCGGTTCGGCTGGACTTAATTTCCCTCGTCCCTGGCTGGCAGCTGTGCCAGTCGATTGACTAGCACAGTAGAAAGGGTTTGTTTACATGTATAATGTATAATGTACTAAAATTGCAATACGATTGTCATGATTTCCTGTAAGTACTTTAACTTAACTGTTATTGTCAATAAACCACTATCTTATCTTAGTATAGATATAATCTGTTGTAAAATACGAAGACGGGAAGGCTATTTTATTATACATACTGAATTACAAGTCAAAAGTAGGGAAACAATAAAATGGAGTGGACTTTAAGAAAGCATAAGTGCGATTTATTAATAAATCACCTTTGTTAATCTTGTTATGATGAATTATTTTTTATACAAAAAGGAAATTATAGCGCAAAAATAGTATTAAAATCGTATTAAAATCGTATTTTTCTATAAATTATGAATTTAGTATTATAATATTTAGTTAACTATTAAAATTAATTGTAACCTTAACATATTTTGAACTAACCTGCTAAATATCACATTAAAAAAATTACACAATCAATATATAAATATATATTTACATTTTAATGAGGAAATAAAGAATATTAGTTATATTTCAGGCTAAAATTTTAATATGACAATTGCCTTAAAAATTAATGAATGCTCGGAATAGTTATATCAAAGAACGTTCTCTTACTTGATCCAATAAGTCCTGCCGCTCACTCTCTTGTTCTGATTGAGCATTATAAGATGTGTTTTGCTTCTCATCCCCATTCCTCGCAAAATCCTTTGATTGTTGAAGTGCCTCGAGATCTCCTGTGCAGGTCTGTTTCTCGTATGTCTATAAATATATGATGAAACCAGAAATTGAAAATAAATAAAAGACGTCAAGACACAATAATAAGAAATAATTATGTTGTTTACTGATCAAATATTAAATTATAACCAAGTCAAAATATATCAATATATATATACTATAAACTAGAGATATATAGGCGATGTAACATTTTTAGAAATATGTTTATTCAACTCAAACTATAGTAAAAAAATAACAGCAAATTTTGTATGAAATAAAAATATATGATAAACTATTATTCAAAGTGTGAATGAATGCGTAAAATATTAATAAAATAAGCAAATAGATCATGATTGTTAGTAACGCTACCACTTGCTACCCTATCATGTATACGATATAATATTTATTGGGTGTGACATTAGAGTAGGCATGTCCCATTAAAAATTACTTATTTAAAAATATAATGCGATACGTGCTAATACTATACTAATAATCGTAGAATAATTATGACTAATAAATGAGTGTGAAGTGCTCTATAGTAATTGCTTTTATTACTCTGTTTAGCGTAATTTATGTTACACTGCTTAAAAATTAAACGTAATAGCCGATCTGCACTATGTATTTACAAAATGACAAGAACTTAAAATACATACCTAGTCTATATTTATTTCCTCTATTCTTATAGCCTAATCGAAGTGATTTTCATTAAATTTAATGAATATGCAAAAATCACGATTAATTTATTTAAAGATCATAAACTTTTCTGAAGAGGATATGTCCTTAAAGATTATCAATAAGTACAAATTGAAATATTTACTATGTTATATTTTACATGCTAGGAGATGAATATAAATAAAAATATCAGTTCAAGTTTCTCTCTCTCTCATATGAAAATTTGGAGAAATGAATGAAGCCAGTGTTTAAAAAACACTATAATACATGTCATATCTATAATAATAGGCATAACTCGGTTAAAATGTGATTAAAATCTATCTTTAAAGAAAAATATATGTACACATAAAGGATCCAATCTAACCGGAATTCATTTCTGGGTAAATCTTTAAATTAAAGCTAACACACACACACATAATATATATTGGTGTGCATGCGTGTATTTCTTACAGTCTTGCTTTTGATCCAACACGATCAATGCTGGATCTGCAGAACTACAGAACTTATAAATAATACCGCAAAGCATGCGAGTACGCTAAGTGCAGAATGTACGACACTGCAAACATAGAGCAAAAACGTTGGACGGTGTACTACGTCAATGGTATAAGTGCCCGCTGATTTCATTACTACATTTTATTTAACCACTTTAGTTGACTAAAAATCATTCAAGTTGGAAAAAAATGAATTAAAGAGAACAAAGATAGGCGGGCAAATTATATTTTATTAATCAATACGTTAAAGGCAGACAGCTGTGTAGAATATAGCGAAAGAGTTCAACAAGACATGAGTACTTTTATGGGATAAAAAATTGACTGACAGAACATTAAAATAGAAAAGCTAAAACAAACGTGTGCCTTATATTAATTAATAAAACGTTTCCAATTATTGTTTTAATTATACTTAACGGACTTTGTAACGATATACAATTACAAAAACTTAACAAAAAAACATTTAAGAAATTAACAAAGTTTCAAGTAAAATATATTAACGAAATATATGTTAAAACACACAAGTGTGAGAATATTAATATCTCAAAATCCATGAAAAATAAAAACAACTAATACTTCCAACTAATACATAATCTCAAACTTATTAATGATTTAGATGTATATATATATATAAAGGGTTGCCACACTTTCACAATAGTTTAAATCAATTTCCGTGGATTGAAAAATAAGCCTTAAAAACAATTTTTAAAATTTATTTGACAATGTTCTTATTGTGCAACAGTAAATAACAAAAAAGGGAAAACTCACAAAATAAAAAAATGAGCAATATATTTAATTAATGACTATGAAAATACATACAAAACATTATTAAAATGCACATATTCATTAAAGATAACTATTTTAATGTACAAGAAATATATGTATTTATATACAGAATCTAGTTATTTACAGAAAATAAAAATACAATACCTGTAAGCTATTTGCTTAATACCAAACAACTTACTCTACTATTCAGCTCTTTGGTATATCTACATAATATATGTAGTTAATTCTTCATAAGCAACGTGAATTAAAATTTATTAGTGTGCATAAAAATATACGCACTTTATTAAAGAATATAGAATATTAAATATAGAATAATAGAACAAACATATACCTAAACATAATAGAATAATAGAATGAACACTTAAAAAACAAGTTGATAGTCTATGACAAAATGTAATAGGAAAGATGAACTATTTTAGTCGAGTTTGTCATATTATGGTCAATAGGGTCCGGCAAAGTAGTGAATATTAAAAATATATATGTTCGCGCCAAATTTTACATACATTTTGTGTGCAAACAAAATGTAAAAATCCATAGGTTTTCCATAATATATATATGGAATTTTAAAATCCATTTTCCATAGTTTTCCATTAGGCAGCCCTGTATATATATTTCGCTAAAAAGGAATATACTATAGAAAGAATCCTGGCATGGTCCTTTAATGGATATTGTTAATGGATAAAAATCATAAAACCTGCCTCAAAGTAACTTAATAATGAAACTAACTTGTCCAGAGGAAAACTATTTATGTCATAATCAAATGGAAAACTGTAAGCAAGATGTCATTATAAGGCCAATAAGACGACAGACATTTAATGTAGGTCTGTTCAGTGACAATCCTTGTCAAATTTATAGTATAGACTTATAGTACAGCAAAGTCTACAAGCAAGGTTTTGTTTCCTAATGCCTTTAAATATCCCTATTTTGATTTCCACTATACGATACTGTCTGGGATATACTCGTATATGTATATGTGTATGCCTATGCATATTATACAAATACAATCTTTATTAAATCTCCCAGATTATTGTTACACGCAACCAATCCCCTAACAAGATATTATTGCAATATACAATGTCAGTTATATCCCGACCCATCCAGAGAATGTTTACATGCATACCCACAGCTGCTAGAAGACTTATAAATCAATAGAATTTCCGCTTGTGTGGTTCACAGAGTTTATGTATTCAATAAATAAGTTTGTAAGTAAAAGTCGATAACTTAAAACGCTATAATCGTTGTAGACCCCTCCCCTTCTTCGTTCATAAAGATAATGAATGTTACCTGTAGGTGAATATATTTACATTGTGGATATCCATCCTTCCGAAAAAGAAAAATTATCAATAGATACAAATCCAGCATATAACGGTGACTATCAAGCTAACAAATTAATTGAATAAATCGTTATGTTCATCTTATCTTTTGCATGTGTTTCTTAGAATACGGCATATCAGATATTTTACAGTTCCAAAAAATAAGATATTATAAACATTTTTAATTTTTTGTTTTAATTTAAACAATTTCTTTGATATAATTCTATTATGGTGAAAAGCAACATTGCTAAATAAAACATTTCTAGTAGAAAATGTATTAATCTGTAGTTAAACTAGGATATTTAAACTAAATAAATTATAATCTCACCTCAATGCCACCTGCAATCCTCGAAGATGCTATGTCATTCTTAGAGGAGGTGGTATTTGAACCACAAGTGTTAGGATCACCAAATTCTGAGACATCAACAATAGTAGACGTATCTACAAAATGGTTAACACAAAATAGGGTCATTTGAAACTTGAATCGAAAGTTTAATATCTACCTGATAATTTGAAACTTGAATCCAAAGTTTAATATCTACCTGATAAAAACTTAAATTTATAATTGTTGCGTTTCTTGTAGCAAACGATTTATATTAAATTAACAAAAATTTAGAATGTTGAAATAATTATATATAATACAGATTAATAATTCTAGCGTATATGACACAAATCTGTATATATATGTTATGTAGGAAATAGAAAGAGTACAATTTTGATTTAAACAGTTATTTTATTGTATGTTTATTATTAAATAGCTTACTGTAAAATAATTAAAATCAAATGATTTTAGATTAGTACAACTGTCATGTTGGTCCATAAAACAATTTCAGTTTCTCAATATTTCTAAAAAATCATAAAATAACGAATCTTCTATATATTAAAAATTTATATGTGAATTACAATATGATATATACAAATATTATAATTCATTATATTATACAAAAAATACTTTATTTCGTAAATATCTATGCATACTGTTAATGTAACTAAAAAAATGCATTACATTCTACGTTCTACTTGTTTCTAACATACAAACTAACAGTAACCACGGATTTAGTTGACTCACCAATCATAGTCACCGCAGTCGGAACAGAAGCCCGAGCTCTGCTCAACTCGTTCCTCAGTTCGATCACCTGACCAGTTAACTTGGAAACGCGTGCTCCGTACTCTTCAACAATCCGATCCTTCTCCTGATTGGCCAGTTTGACAGCCAATTGAGAGGCGTTGAACAGATCTACAGTGCAGTCATGTTCCTTTTCCAAGCGTGTGATTGCGGCGACATGACTCGAATCTCGTGCTGTCTGTCGAGCCAACGTGTCCTGCAGATGTAGCTATGTGATTGAGAAAAAAATAGAATACGTGATTGGTCAGGAGTATATATGAATTTGATTGGTACTACATGCCTGAAAAGAGTTTATATTATACTTCATTCTAGAAAAATTGTTAATGTTCATTAATGATATTAGGTATATTAGGTATAAATAATAACAATATAATAAGCAATAATCATGTTTTCTAGAATATTGTAAACAGTAAGTTGTTTTTCCATTTTTGTGAGTTCATTTTATCTGCAATTTTTTTAATAAATACCTACTAGTGGCGTGTAATGTTTACCTTATGCTGTAAAAATTAAATTAAACGTAAATTGATTAATTTAAAAATACAGAAAACCTAATATACTAAACCATATCAGAACACGTGTAACATACAATATAACATTTTATCATTATAAAGAAATCTCAAAAAACCTTAAAGATTCGAAATAATATCTATAATTTACACACAGAACAAAAAAAATTACCTCAGCTCCTAAACTAGATAAAATAAACTATGTAAGTGAATATGTAAACTATGAAATAACTCGTTTAAATTTTCCCTGTAAAAACGAAAATTCTATTTAAAATCAAATGATTTTCTTTAATTTATATTAATTTTTAGAAAGCAATATTACTTTTGATATCTGCAACTGGCGCCTCAGATCATCCAATGTTAACTCCAAATCCTCAAATTCTCTACGCTGATTGGTCAATTGGTCCTTAAGCTTGTCACGTGATTGAGTAAGTCGGGTTATCTCCTCTCCATTATCCACCGCATCACCACTTCCGCCAATCAGCGTCCTACGGGATAACCGAGGAGAATTCGCTCCGGAGGAGGTAGCACTGCGGAGACAACTCCGCTCCAATTGGTCAACTCGACCACGTGCTGATTTCAATTGGTCAGCCAGTGCTGCTACATCCTGAGATCGAGAATCCAGCGCTCGACCCATTTGAGCCAATCGGCTCTCAAGTTCCGCCTTCTCAGCGACGAGGAAGCCGGCCGCTTGACACTTCTCTTCCAATCGACGTGTGAGGCTGGCTCGCTCGCGCGAATATGATTGAGCAGTTGCCTCACGGTCCTCAGCCAATCGCCGGTCGCGGTGAGTATGGTCCTCGCGCAGTCTAACTAACTGCCGGAGAAGGCTCTCTTCACGACGCCGGGCCTCACCAACCTGACCTGCGAGCTCCACGTTCCGTTGCTAGGGAAAAGGAACCAGTATAGAACCATATAATGAGAGATTTGCTGAGCATATAATTGTTTTCAGAAATTATTCACTTACTAGATTTTTGATTAATTTGCCGAATGAGATAAAGTGTTCGTTTAATAAATGAAAAATACAATGAAATAAAGTATAAAAATTGTCAATTGAATATTCAAATCATGCATAATTTAGAAGTAGTCATAAAATAATAATTTTAAAAGTATCCCTTTTTAATGAAATATACATTTACTAGCATAATTACATTATAAAGAAGTAAACAATTCTAATTACTACAAACCGATTAGTGATCATCTTTCACTTTAGTTTTTATTCATGACTAAACATAGAATTATAACCATTTATGATAACATCACTCTTTTATCACTCCAAAATTGATATTCTTGTTTGTTTACTTTAGAAAACATTATAATATAATGGTATATGGAATTCATAGCGGTTCTAAAAAATTAAACCTCTATTGAGGAAATAAAAAATCATAAGTAGACGAATAATTAGTCATATAAGACATACCGTATTTCTCCGCGTATAAGCCCCCCCCCCTTCTTTGAGCCTCAAAAATGTTGATTTTTGTATGACCCACATATAAGCCACCCCACCCCCTTAATACAAAATATTCTAATATTAAATATTATAAGTATATTATATTTAACCACTTAAAAACATTAGGTACCTACTATCCAATGTCTTATAATTAATCAATATAATTACCTATCAACAAACATATATTTGATTAGCTAGGTATATATTAGTTTAATTTGAAACGTTTGTCAATTATTTTTCCTTTACTAATTAAATTCAATTTCTGTCAAGTAATGTATGTTTATTTTTTTTTTTCGGACTCACGAATAAGCCCCCTCCTGACTTTGAGGGGCAAATATTAGGTTTACAGGGGGGGGGCCTTATACGCGGAGAAATACGGTGATTAGATATACAAAACATATATGTGGTTTGCGTTGAACAATCACAAATTAAACAAACAAATTATAGTAACTGTTATTTATACAATAAAAAACATGGCAAACATTAACAGCACTAATATCAAATATTGTAAATTTCATAAATGTTGATTGTCCCTGATTTTCCTATTCATCATACGAAAACAACATGTATACCCTGACTTTTTTCCAAAATTCCAAATAATTCCCTGACTTTCCAACCCTAGGATATAAACTGAAAAATTATATCCCTTTAACTGAATTAAAACTGTTAAAACCTGTGTTTAGTCAACATATTTCGAAACAATAATAAAAATAATTTTCCGCGATTCTAAAACTATGTGTTAAAACATGTAGTAAGCAATCAAAATTTATCGAAAATAATTTGCGGTAAATAAGTGAATTCAACAATATACCTGTTACATATAATCAATAATTTCTGGTATTCATAATGCTCACGCTTTAATTTTCACATTCTATGCATAGACACTATATCAATCGTTATATACACATGTAAGAATGGCACACGGATTTAGGCAGTACTAAGTGTTTCTTAAAATAGAAAAATGGAATATACAAAAATAGTTGACACACAATGCACACAAAGCAGATGAAATATCGATAAACAATTAAAGTGGCTCTAAGTTAGGTTAAACATATTAATAACTTATATATAAGTTGATTATACGACGAAAATTATATATTATGTTATATATGTTTTAAAGAATGTTTTCTTTAAAGTTAAAAGAATAACATTTTGTTATAAACAAACTATTTTAAACTGAACTATGTTGTTAATGTTTTACATAAAAGCTACGTATTATTTATTTATTTACAATTATATTCATTTCCTTAAACCGCAAGATGGAATAACATTTTAGCTAAATCTGAGATCAAATGATTCATCTATGATGTTCAACTATTAAATCAATTTATTTTAATAAAAAATAAAATCTAATTAATTTTTCTCTGATAATAGTAACAATAACAAATAAATGAAAGTGTGTGACTTATTGTCATTCTTATCTGACTACGAAATATAGATTCCTCGAGTATAAACAAGGGGCTATAAGAAGATAAAGCTCAATAAAATTTAATATTTCAATAACAGGCGCGCTTTGATAAACACACACATGAACACACTTTTTACAAAGAAATAATAAAATTCATCTGAAGTAGGCAATGAATGCAAATATTCTTTACTCAACAAGGGTGCGTGAATTGACATAAATTGAATACACTTTACCCTTAAAAATAAGTTGAAATTCTTGAACAAAGAAAGTTATATTTTAAATTATTTCATAATAATGTCTTTGTGGAGAATTCAAGCACTTGTCTAATTGGCGTTTACTTGAGCTTACAATTGTCGCCAATTCCACTATAAAAATATCAACTATTCAATTTTCTAATTATAGTGCGAATAAGAATTTACTAATAATAGTAAAGCAATTAATTAATTTGCAGAAATAACTTCAAAAAAATACAAATTACACGCAGTTCAAAAATTACACAAAGTTCAACATTTTAATAAGTGTAAGGTACTAAGTAACTATAATAAGATGACCTAATATTCATATAATATGAAGAACATAACTTATAGACTAAAAGTATCATTTCATATATATATATA
>JAYRBW010135345.1:0-15571 GCA_036023295.1 Invenusta paracnida
TATATAATTTATTATGAAATAATTGTATGTTTTTCTAGTATGCGCTTCCAACACTTATTATAACAATAAAATTATTTTTTGTAATAATTGTTAGAAAGTTTTAAGACAGTTTAAAAAAGTTTTAATATAGTCTTTAAAAAGTTTTAAATCTGTAAAAAGTTTTAATGGCTCCTTTTAAGACTAAGACTAAAACTTTTCACTTAAAATCAAACATAAACTCACCCATTGTAAAATTATATATATAAAAGTGTTGAATGTCAAAATCTACTACCTATTGGTATAATGTTTCCGTTGTGGAAATGATAGTAGGTATTATTTATTTAACTATTATTCATTGTTGGCTGTTTTGGGTAGCAGTTACTGCGTAGTTAAAAAGTAGCTAGAACTTGTTGACAAATTAAACGTTTACTTCTTGAACATGGCGTTATACTAGTCTTGAAATCAGTAGTTCTATACTCTTCATTACATATTATTCCAGTATATATCCACTGCGATGTTCATGTATATTGGGGACCGTAATATTCTCTTTGTCTTAAATCAGCCCCCACCCCCAATGGTTTCCGTTTGGTCGGATAAATTAGAGGCAGCAAAGCGGAAAGATCAAACGGGCCCACGGTCAATCTCCGCGCCATCTCCTAAACCATCTGAGACCTCGGTATGTCTCCTTTTAACATGATAAATTGCTCTTTATTAGGCATATTTTTAGACACATCTTAATTATTTTTTAAAGTTTACAGTTTTGTTAATATTGCTCGAATCCAACATTTTCAAGATAATCTGAAGGTTAATTCTAAATAAATACAATTAAAAAATAGATATAGTTATTAGAAAAAAGCCAAATTCTCCAGCGCCATATGTAACATTATTATTACAAATCATCTAAATAGTTTATTATTATAAAATTATTAGTATAGCTAGTGTATTTTTTATTCCGCTGTGCCTTACTTTATAACTATTAGAAACAAACTTGTTTTATTATAAGTTTATTTTAATTAATACACTTTTTCAATTTTTTGTTACTATTATGATATTGATGAATTTTAAGTTTAGTATGTTTCACATAATATCTTTACGTATTTTTATTCTTGCACTACTGAACATACTTGTTTTGTTATGCTTCATAATAAATGTGATTTTACTACATTAATCTATGAAAATCTAATTACAGAACTATTCTTCAATCCAAAATGTTATTAGTATTCGCAGAAACCATTTTTAAATGAAGTTATCTGAAATGCGTTTATTTCAATCAAACTAATTGAAAAATAAAATTCCCCAAATGTCTAGTAATGTGTTTTTATATAAAGTCATAAAATTTCCTGTTATTTAACAATTGTCAATGTCTTATATTATCGCGTTATACTGTTTTCGAGTAATTTAACGTTTTTCAATTGAAGAGCGTGATTTCGGATGATAAGGAAGCTATTGGAGCTATTTTGGTAACGACTTATATTTTATTTTAAAATAGCGTTGTTTAGTTATTTTATTTGTTATATGGAGTTTTATGTTCATTATTTGTTTATTTTAGATATAAATAATATATAATTTGGTGTAATATATGAATTAGCTATAAAATAAATTACTCTGATTCATTATTATTAAAGGAAATTATTCAGAATTTTATGCTTATTTGTCAATTTTGATTATACCTTTTTTCATAGACACATTTTAATTTAGATTAAAATTTATTTATTGCTTAATGCATACCATACATCCAAAATATGATAATGTAAAATAATAAAGATGTTTATAATTTTAGACTAGTAATTTAATTTTGTGCATTACATTTTTTGTTGTGTATGCAATGTAGCTTAGGCGCAGCCACACACAACCACAATTGAATCACATTAGTTATATGTTACTACATTTCAACTGTTTAAAATATTAGGCGATATCGCTTTAGTATTGATTTTGTTTTTACACTGTATCTTTATTTATTTATCGTATTTTTAGACGGAAAAACCGAATGTCTTGAGCAAGGGCAAATTGCGAGCCATCCTGAAAGAGTATGGCCAATTTCCAGCCAAATATAGGTATGTATATATATAATATATATACTGTTTGTGCTCATGGCATTATGTTTAGCTGTTGGTAAAACTATTTTTAACAGTCATTGTTAGTTTGTATTTTAACATTGTTATTCAAAGTAACAATACTCAAAATCTGTTTGTAATCATTATTTGATCGTATAAATCCTGCACTAAATATATATAATGTATAAAATAGGGTGCAAACTTTAATTTTATCAATAGAATCTTTAAAACAGGCTTTTAACTAAAATGACAATATTTTGGACAATTAACTAAATTGTATTGCTGTTTTCACATATACTTTATAGTATTTATATAATATTAATATAAGCCAAAAATGGCAAAAAGTGTGTTAACTCAACCCATAAAAGAAATGAAATATCCATTTAATGTGTTAGCTCTTTAGTTAATAATATTGGACTTGAGCTAACTACTTAAAAAATTATTACACTAAAATCATTTTGTCTATAGGATATTTATAACTGCATAACTTCATTCAATTTAATGTATTCTCAATTAATTTAATGTATTCATCAATTTAACTTTTGATATTCTATTAATTAATAAGTAAATGTATTATAATGGCAGGTATATACTTAATACTTTTCTTAATAATAAAAAACGTAGTTAGTTCAAATCCAATAGTAAGAGCTAACACATTTAACTGACATTTCATTTCTTTTATGGGTTGAGCTAACACACTTTTTGCCATTTTTGGCTTATATTAATATTACAATTTTTTCTTGAAAACATTATTAATTGACTATTTAATGTAGAATTTGATTATATATAATTGTAAAGGTATCTCCAGTTTACATAATTTAATTTTTAAATGGGAAACTGGTAATTGCTATGCAAAATCTAGCCCCCTAGAAATGGTTGGTAGGTAAAAATATCATTTTTTATCTCCGGGACATATCCAATATATAGTCTAACTGTCATACAAAACGCTTAAAGTTTAGGGATTGTTATTGGGTCTAAAAAGCGGTTTCTATGCAAAATCTAGGCCCCTAGCAAAAGTTGCTAGGTAAAGTGTCATTTTTCTCATCTCTGGGACATTTTCAATAAATGTCCAAAATTTCATAAAAATCTCTTAAAGTTTAGAGGGTGTTATTGGGTCTGAAGAAGAAGAATTACGAAAAAAAGTAGTTTTTTGCACCTAAATATCTCGGGTTGTATAATAGTTATAAAGATGAAAATTGGCAAACTTATTAATTTTCGTCGGCGCTACACAATAAAATTTAAATTATTTCAAAATATTAATTTTGTTTTTAAATGGTAGATGTTTAAAAAATGGTCGTTCTTGTGGTATTCTAATATACCTTACTGTACGTAGGTTGCTCGAATGAGCTAACAACCTACTACTGCACTGTAGATAATATGTTAAATATTGGATATAATGTAATATAACATGACTATATAATATATATTATATTATAATATGACATGATTATATCTATATAATGTAATATAATATAATTTGGACTTACATTACATGATATTAATTACATTAATGGATATAATATAATAATTACATTAATATCATAATATAGTAATCCTTTTTGACTTTATTGTGTAAAGACATTACTACATATACGAGGATCGCGCGAATTGGTTTTATTTAAACCTGCACTATAGTTTAGCTTAGGAGATCTCTGATAAATACTAAAAACATACATACATCTAATCTTTTCCATAATATAGATTTGTCCTACTTATCTTTAACTATTTTATTTTATTTTATAATGAAATGATAATATATTAATAATCATATAAATCGGATTACATTTACAATTTAATTCTATAAAACTATACAAATTTTAAACGCTTATTTTCACAACTTATATCTTATACGTTTTATTATGCGAAATAGTTTAAGCGTCATATAATATTAACTTAGAATTTTCTTTATATTCTATTACACCATACTAGTATTTACATTTAATACCTTTTGTTAGTAAAAAATAAATTTACTATACCATTTGTTCAAATTCAATTAGAGCTGTGGTTGATTTCTTTAATCGCTATTTTTATTTATATAATTTTCATTTTCATTTTACAGGCCGTTTATTTGGCGAAGTGTGCTTGAATTCCCTGAAAACTTCATTACATTTGCATCCTTGGTCGATAAGGGTATTCACCCCGCCTATGAAATGCTCCACGAGAAGTATCCCGTGAAAAGTCAAAAACTTTTTCGGGTTCTACAAAAGTTAGTTTTGCTCATAAATATCGAAATTTTGTAGCTGTTTTTATTATTAGCTTATTAAGAAAGCCTTCTTTGGTTGTTATTATGCAGTATTAAGTTTAGTATTAGTTTAACTGATTTTTGTTATGAGTCTTGACAATATTATATTTATACAATTCATTTTATATTTTGTTAATTTATTTAATAATTTAAGTACAATAAATAGTTTTTCCAACTATTTATTCCTAAGTGTTATTTAGATTTGAAAATACGTTGGACGGAGTACACGTACTATATATTATCATGTACACATCCAGGGTAACTATATTATGACCATCTGTAAATATAATCTTATTGCGCCACGTACTAATTCTTAATATGGTGTATCAGGGTTAGAGTATTTCATTTCAAATGCCTAACAGGGTTTTCCAGCTCACAGTTGTGATTTCTTTGTTAATTTAGAATTATGCTATTAAATATAATAAAATAGCACTTACAGCACTAGATGTATACACATTTGCTGAGTTTATGCTCATTTATATCATTCCTTCATATCCTTTCTATTTCTATTTAAAATTTATTGAAATACGAGAAAATAAAATAAAATCATATTATCATTATCATTATTGTATTTCACAACTTTAATATTGATAGCTTTATTACCCACACAGAGTTAATTAAGGTCAATCAATTGAATAATCAAGGCAACTATTATAAGCTATATTATAACTTCTAATTTAAGTATTTATTATCTTAATAATATTTATATTTTGAAATAATATATATTGATTATTGCGAGGGATATCAACTTATTGGAATTCAAATCCAATACATGTGTAAAATGTATCAGTTTTATTATATACAATATGTATAATCGTAAAAAAAGTTAGAGCAAAAGATGTAAAATTATGAAAACAATAAATCCGTTTACTGGGATTTATTTTGGTAGTTAACCGCTACCATTCTATCATAAATTATAAATATGTTCTATAAATTTATAATTTCCATCATTATACATTTGATAGAGTAATATGTCATGGTTTATCTTCTCTCGCATGGATGTAGAACTTTATCGGCTCTGGCACACTGGTCGCCAATTTTTGGCGAAACGGATTATCTTCCTCTTCTCGCCTTTCCTTTCATCAAAGTTTTCCAAAACAATCAAGTCTATGCCTTCGAGATGGTTGCTTCTATTCTATGTACGTTTTTAATATTATATTATAAAATTTGGCAGTTTCAACTTTATATATCCAACTTTAAAATTAAAAAAGAAGAACAAACATTCTTTTATTCAGATGATAACCAATATCACTAACTATAATATTTTAACTTTTAACATTTTATTATCATTTTAACTATAATGGGTAAATTCAATAAAATTAAGAAATTATCCAACTTTGTTTTGTGTTTTATTACGAAACATATGTTTAGAAATTAATACGAGTAGCTATATTTTAAAATATTTCAAAAATTATTAACAATGAAGAGTTTATTGAGTTTTTAAAGTAATCTCAATATTTTCAGGCAACTGGTGTGCTCACTGGTTTGAGTATTTTCCCAATCCACCGATCAATATTCTTTCCATAGTGGAAAATATTTTGGCTCACAACGACAGAGAACTCTATGATCACTTTGTCGCTTGCGGAGTCACTACAGAGGTATAGCATAACGACCACTACATTTTTTTGCTAATATTGTTCTATTTATAATGAACTACGTCACAATTCTTTTATATACTTTAAGAAAAATATAATTCACATCACAAATCTATTTTTAACAAATTCTACAGAATTAATTTTTATTGCAACAATATAATATTATGCTCAAATAATGAAAATAGTATGCGCTAAATAAGTCTTGCTGTATAATATTAATATAGCTGATTTAAAATATTAATTGCCATAACATAATATTTATATTATTAAAAATACGGTTTTATTTTTAACACTGTTTCCATAAATAATGATTTGGTTGTTATATTATTTTTCTATTGATTATAAACTAGAATTACTCTCTTATTTTATTTGAAATTCTCTTTAATTTATTCGAATTTTCATATAAATTGTCAAATATGCGATATTACAATGGCGTGTAATACTTATGAAAATACACATTTCATTAATTATTAATGTACACAGCAATTCCAATAATTTCATGTTTATAATTACTTTTTATTTAATTATTATCAGTATTTGCCAATTAATATTGTAACTTATGATTGATTACACTGTCTAACTAAAAAATATAAGAATATCGACTTTTTTATATTAATTGGTCTATGCTGATTTCAGATTTATGATCAATTACTGTCCGTCGCCCACTCACATTTAAAAGATAAACTAATAATTATTTATTTTGCATATAAACACGATCAATAATAGCTTCAGCGGATTGAAAACTAAATAGACTTACTACATTTAGAATTTATCATTATATAACTTATTATAATAATCAAATTGTATTATCTTATTTTATATGGGATTAAGATCTACGCATGGCCCATTTTGGAGACAATGTTCAGTGAGGTACTAACTAAGGATGAGTGGCTCTGTCTCTGGGACACTCTCATCTGCCATCAGCCGGGCTTCCTTCTTATTTGTGTGGTCGCCTACAGTGTCTGCGCTAGGGGACCACTCCTTCGAGTCAAGGAGGTTGAAGAGTTTGAGGTGAATACTACGAGATAGAAATGTACTTTTAGCTTGCTTGTGTTTGTATTGCAATCATTGGATTATGTATTCAATTTTAAGATTACAATCGTGCTTAAATGTTGTGAGACTTATTGCAATGTACTACACTAAACAAATCGTTTAATCCTTATTTTTTGTTTTATAAATGTTTCATGAAGTTGACGATTTTGCGTTTAAACATGTTTCTGCTCTGATTATGGTATTTACCTAAACTATAACCGTAGGATAGGGACCGACCTTTGGCTTTGTTTAATAAATTCGCTATTTTATGCCTCTGAGGCTTGACATATTTCGAATAGAGTTCATTTTACATGCAATCATGCTAAGAATATTCCCTAATGCGTATGTTACTGTCTATATCTATCACTATAATCGTGTTTAAAACGTCCACAATATCATATATAGGATACTATTGTTTAGTGTAATGACTTCAAAATGAGGTCAGATTGTATCCCATAGTTCCTTTCTTGTGAATTATCTCTGAAATAATAGTTAATAGCGTAGTTTATTGTAATAGCAGATATTTTTTCTCTATATTAAAGTCTATAGTTTGGACTTTAATACTAGCATTTATATATTTTTTAAACATGATAAATCTAATTTAATTTAGTTAGTCAATTTTTGAAATTCGAGGAGAATATCATTGTCGATGAGATTCCCATTATTTTTTCAATAAAAAACAAAGCAAGAAGTTAGAGCAAAATATAATGTTTCACGTATTTTTTCTAACTTTCTTTACAGTTTAAATAGTTCACTCATTAAAATAATTAAAATCGATTAAGAAAACTGCTCTAACGGCCACGTAGCAATTTATTTGATGCTTTAGTAAACAAAATCAGTTGCCTTTCAGTGAGTAACCATTATATCAATAATGTCTTTTATATGATATTGTATATCAGTAATGTCTTTTATATGATATTGTATATCAGTAATGTCTTTTATTTGATATTGTATATCAGTAATGTCTTTTGTATGATATTGTATACCAGTAATGTCTTTTGTATGATATTGTATATCAGTAATGTCTTTAACATGATCTTTTTCTGAATCAAACAGGTATTTTGCTTGAATGCTACTCTCCCTCTCCTCTCTCTTGAGTAGTACTTCTTCCACCACCGGAACGCAGTGACAGTCCAGGAAATCCTCCGCCACGTTCACCACCTCAGCGGACGCACTCCCAAGGAGCTTCATCCCACGCACCTCCTACCCGGCTTTGTGGCGCTCACTAAGCCTCAGTATCCAGTGGTGCATCGCTATCCCAAGTTCATTGTCGACTATCAGATACGGGAGAGGGAGAGAATTCGCCAGGAGGAGAAGGAGTATCTCAAACAGAGGTGGGTGGATGGGGATTTGTAACTAGTGAAATTGCCACTCTGTTCTATTTGTTCAGCACGTTCCGAATGTAACGATTTTATACCAATTATTTTTTGTTCCAAGATAATTCTTTTTAAATGCTAAAGATACTGTAAAATATCGATATCATACTGGTCGAACTTAATACATATATATGATATATACAAGTATGATATATCGTATATAGATATATACATACATAATAAATATTGTATACAAAATATATGAAAATTATATATTTATGTTCCTAAGTAACTATTATAACCTTTAGCACCTATTTTAGGCAACTGCCACTGCGTCCATTAATTATATGTTTAAAGATTTAAAATTCGTTTTTAACATGCACATATAATATGATTTTTTTAATTTAAATTTAAATAGTTGAGTTTAAAAACAATCCTTATAACAAAACTCTGGGCACAACTCACCTGACTAGGGTTTTTGCCTCTGGACCCCAATTCCCCTTCAAATTCATTCCTATTTTTACAGCTCAAAAGTGGCAAACCTGCAAGGTGCTAATGTTTTGTTTTATCATCAGATGTTATTCTTTAGAATATATTCTACATTATGTTAAATATATAAATCTTTCGTTTCTTGAATTATATTTTTAATTTCTGAAGTAAATTATTATTTTTAACAGAAATTCGTTGAAGTCGGTATATATCTTGATCAAATTTCATTTTTTCAGAGAAACCTCTTTGCAAATTAAAGGAAAAACAGAACGGCATACAGCTGAGGAAGAAAATTGGTGAGAATGCATTTTGTTTTGCTAATTTAATTTAATTTTAAAATTATTGTTTTTATTTATATTGACAGTTTGTTTTGTTATATTTTTACTATGGATTTTTGAAATTGAAAATCTTTTGCAGAAAAATTATATATGTAGTAATTTAAATTTCTTTGTTTGTAAAATATTTTTCAAAATATGATAAATACCTTTAGAATTTATAAAAAACATTTATAAAGACCTAAAAACTTAAACTACATCATATTATGTACAATTATCATGCATATCCTGAATTTTTGTAACGATCATAAATATATTATTAGAAGACAAAATAATATTATGATCCTTTTTTGTGAAAACCAAAGGTGGTTTTAAATCCGTATAGTTTAGTATATTTCATACTTGTGCATTTCTATTTTGTATAAAATATAATCGAATACACGTAGCATACATAATTATGTAATATTTTTATTTAAACTTTATAGGTACCGTCAGCAGGAGCTTTTAATCAACGCTGAAGAAAAACGAAGACGTCTCATAGCAGAGGAGGAAGAACGTTTGCGGCAGCAGAGAAAACGGTGAAAACAAATCATTATTTAATTGCTGTTTGTTAATTTGGTTGATATGATAGGAATGGTACTATGATACTATGGTACTATGTTATGATTGTTCTTCTTAATTCAGTTTAATTTACGTACGTCAGACAATTTACGTATATTTAAAAAATTATTATTATAAGAAAATTCATAATATTTAGTTTAAATGTTTTTATGTTGATTAATATCAAGTATTATTTGATATGTTGTTATTTTATGAATTATTAAAAATATATTAATGAAGTCATCTTTATAAGAATGCAAATCTTGCTTTTACTCTTAAATGTACACCATGTACTTGTAATGCATCTTGCTTTTTTGAGAAAGGTTTTTATTCCCTAAATTAAATTAAATATAATCTAAAAACAAAACTTAAACTTAAAATAATTTGCTTCTTTACTTTAATGTGTTACATAATTTAATAGTGAACATTTGATCTTTACTGTTTATCTACTAACAGTTGTTTATTGCACTCATGTGATATAATGTTTAAGTTTTTTATCAAATTTTGGATCTTATTAAATTAAATGAATGTATAATATATGTAGATGTGTAAATATTATACTACATATTAAATGCTTAACTAACAGGTAGATTTCTTGATTTTATAAAACTTTTTAAAATTTTAATTATTTTATTACACTGTTTATTAGTTGTGTATTATTCTAAAAATCTTTTATATTAATAAATATCTAAAGAACTACATAAAAGAATATACCTATATAATACTGCGTATTTATCAGCATAATATATTTTTAAATAAGCATTTTGTTAAATCATTTTTTATTGTAAAATATATCAGATTTGTACTGAAAACAATTAATTTTAGTCGCTTTTTGTTAATTTTGATTTTCCTTAATTAAACTGAACAGGCTTTCAGCAATGAATCGCGAGGTAAAGTTGAAAGAGCTACACCTATTCGACGGCGCACGATCTCGATTCCGGGACTTCCATAATAAGCAACGGCAGATTGAGTTGAAGCGACTGGAGGATGAACTTATTAGAAAGGTGGATTAACCGAGTCCAATAAAATTATTTTCTGTGTTTGATTTATATTGAAAAGTATATCTAGATGATGTTTGTAATTGTTTAATTTTAATTAATTTTCAATTCTTATATTTGAATATGCCATGATTTTGTGCCCTGGTTTTAATATTGTTTTTAAGTGTGTCAGTTTTTACCGAAGTTAAGGATATACTATATAGTACTATGTACATTGTCTACAGTAGTATGATACACCGTAGTATAATTTTACAATTATTATCAAGTAATATGTATTATGCTACGAATAAATACTATATTTTGTTATATTATATTTCATTATGTTGTGCTTACTATTGAATTTTTCGTAGTTTTACTAATTAAATAGTATTTGCATATTTGTCAGACAATTTCAATTGTTTCTACTAATCTTTAAAATATTAATAATTGAATTATGTTCTCTACTAAAGCGACGTGCCCGACTTTGCATTTTGTCGAGGGTTCAACAAAACTGTCTTTTTCATATATATTTAATTAATTTCTATATAACTTTGAATCTATTACAAATAATTCACATGTGTTAAAGAAAATGATTTGTGAATCTTTTTTTATAATAATATGTACTATACATATTTTTTACATAATATTTATTTTTTCTAACAAATGGTTCCTTCATAATATACAATTAAATCTTTGTATATGATGTCGTAAAAATATTTGTATATGATTTATCTTTTCAAATAATTTAGTTGTAACATAATACAAGAATAACCAAAATATAATAATATAGTCTACTTCTGCTACACATATGACTGGTTCCCTTCTACCTTTATTATTTGGTTCTCTTCATAGACTCGCCAGCGCTCTGAAGAGACCAACATCGCTATAGACGAGGCTGAGACACGCGGTCTCGAGTTGGCAATGCAGCGACGCATGTTCGAAACACAGTTGTGTCGACAAGGCGGCACTGTTAGTGGCGCTGATGGTGGTGGGGACAAAATAATGACGGGACTAGAAGAAGAACGCCTCTCCCATTTGCTTGCTGACATGGAGACAGATGCCAGTTGGCGAGCACCGGTCGGTCACACGGATCCTCAACATTTTGATCGGATTAAGGTACCTCTCTGTCTAGCTCAGGTCTTTCTATATTATGTCTGTTTATATCTGCCTGCCGGACTGATACATTTTGATCTGTTTCTTTATCTTCATGTATATGTTTTTCTATCTATCTATTCGTCTAGACATGTATACCTACTAATGGCACTTTTTGAAATAATTTAAAATTATTACACAATTGTGTTAATTGTTTCTACTTTTATGAGAATTTACATAATTTTACAAAAAAAATTAATCAATATTAATTTAAAGTTTCATTCGATTAAAATAATTATTAATTTTAATTGGTAATCTGGTTATTCCGATAAAACGTATTCAATTGAACTGTTATGAAGTTTTTATCGAATATTTATTAAGATTAACATGAGCGCTTTAATTAGAGAATTGCAACATGAAAAAATCGAATGAATTAAAAGATTATGTTATATGTTGCATGACATTCTATTTTTTAAATAGTACAGTCAACATATTATTTTAAATAAACTTATACAATCTAACTTACAATTCATGCTATAGGCATTTTAGTGTATTTTAAGATAAATTTCCCGTATTTATCGCATTAAAATTACTGTATTATTAATTTTTTAATGCTTTAATATGATTTTTTTATATAATGTAGCTAAGTAGCATTTTACTGAAATAAAATGATTTCTGGTTTATTTTAAAGCATTATTTTCTGTATTACTTAGTAGGAATTATGTGTATTTTCTTATTAAAGGAACCAGCGAAAGAATTGGCTCAGTTGGAAAGAACAATGATCGACGAAAAGTACTACGGACAAGTCGCTTCCAGATTAGATTCATTTAAGGCGCCTACATTTGAGGGTCTTGAGGTAAAACTCACTATTTATACATTATTTGCTAGACTTGTGTACTCTAAGTATACCAAGCTTGTACCTTTTGAGAGTCCATAATAAAAGTTATTATTCTTTTAATGTTACTTATTATGTTATATATAATGTACTAGTTAAAAGATAATTGACAAACTGGCAACAAATTGATTCATTTCACATATAAACATGATTTATTCCTATGAATAAATGTGTCTGTACATTACTCCGGCTTAAATTTTTTTTCTTGTTTCACTATGCTGTCCAGAGATATACACCTTTTCCTAGTGGTATTTTGAACTAATTTTGTATGTTATTAATATCTGTATGTTCATATAATATATATTATATACCTTATAATATTATTTATCCATGTGCTAATTAAATATAAAGAATACTTATGCCAGATTTGTTTTTTAATGAAACACACAATCAAAAAAAACTTAGCAACGATTATATATCAAATAGAGTAATCTGGAAATATTTCCCACCTCATTTTTATAAATTTGTTAATGTTTAAAAAATCAGATAGTTGAAAGGCATTGATACATCGCATATGTTTTGTTATGTTTATTATTTCAGAGAACTTTATTTGCTCTATTGATTATTATCATACAGATACTTATACAGTTATTACATCTTACCTATTTCAGTTAAAAGACGTTACTCATCGCAACGAAAAACTGGAGACAGAAATTGAAGGTCTTCTTGGTCGTTTGCGAGAATCTAGGGTGAGCGTACTGAATAAGTTATACTGAATAAAATTTAAAATTATTTTTTGCATTTTTTGCATACTTACGAGTTATTAAGCAATCGTTTAAAGTTGTAATCATTGTTTCATTGTGTTTGTAAAACTTTTATCTAAAAATAAACATGTGTTTAAATTTGCTTTTATTTATAACGTTAAAAATTATTTTAATGCAATTTTGTTTACAATGAAGTTGCTTTTATGCTTTGTATCTGTTCAGAATACATGTACGACTCCACAAAATATTAAGACATTGATATATCTATACATATTACAATAACTTTAAGTATTGACTTAAATGATTTATAAAATAGATATGTAATAAGCATTTATTTCTATTTAAGTTTAGTCAAATTTTCACCTGAATTCTATTATTTACAGAAAAACATTACAGACCGGTATAACGATACAAATAATACAATCCCCTTGTCTGCTGCGGTTTCCCAGTCAGATTTCAGTGAAACTTGGGAATAACTGGCGTCAATCTTGCTTACAATATTTATCATTTGAATTCTTATATGACTTTTGTAGTCGATTTCTAGATTAGAAAATAGTGATTATATAATATTGCAATATTTCGTGTTGTTAAATTTGTCGAAAGTACTCTACGAGTAATATATATATATCCTTTCTTTTAACTCCGTCCAGTATCGTGTAATATCACAATTAATGTATTCTAACTCTATACTTGTTTGAAACAATAATTTTGTACATGGTTAGTATAGTCTGCTATAATTTTGTTTCATTAATATGTAGGTATTTATGAAAATTATATGAAATTTCCTTCAACGTTGATAGTATATGTTCATTATATGTATGTAACATTCTAATTATGTACATTTTAAATATATTTACATTTTTAAATATAACTTGTTCATTGTATAAGTATGTTTTCATTATATATCTTTTTTGTTTCTAATTAAATTACTTTGAAATAAAACTCGAATAAACAGGTATCACGGAGTATAGTTTTAGTATTACATCACGTCCTTAGTATGTAACTTTCCGTGTCTTTCTATGTGGGATAAAATTATATATTTTTTACTTGCATTAATAAAAGGTGCGATAATATTTTTAATTCCTGTAAAACAGCTTAAGCGAATATAACCGTTAGGAAATTGTTTTTCACATATGATGAATCCTAATTGAATTGCAAACTTATCCGAACTTGACACAGTTAATTAACATTGAACTATAATTATTTAAAAAATATATTTGTTTGAAATATATTATTTTGTTATTTATTAAAAAAAACAGCAGACTTCGCTCCTTCATTTTTGAGTGTAACTCTACTGACTGGTAATATACTGCTCTATTTTTTTAAGTATGTTTCTATCTTTAGATGCAACATATGTCTTTTGATTATTTATTTTCAGTATGATTAAACTAGACATGTGAACTGTAACTATTTTATTATGTTAGCACAGAACACGCTATATAACATCTACCTACTCTAATTTTTTTAATATAAATCTATCCGAGACATTTTTTTATGTGATACTATATTAGGATTGAAACTCATTAACCCTTCTACTCCCAACATATTCAGCTAGTTATCTCCGCACACCAAGACAAAATGTCACATATAAGCTACATTTTTCAATACAAATTAATAGAGCTTACATATGGGATTAAGTAGATAAACAATTTATAATGTCAAAATATATAAATTACTATTAATTTGATGAAAAAATTGAGTTATCACACAGTTTGTTTAATAGAATGGTCTTTACATACAGACAAATAAACCGCAATTATGACAACAAATTTGTTCTCTTCTTTCACCAAGATGACATCTGCCTTGTTATTGATTACATGGAATACGTCTCTCTGCTATTGCGGCAGCTTCATTGAATCCTGCTGCTTGCATTGTATACCATCAACATCGATTTGTGTCGAGACTATGTTAGAAACAATCACTAGTTACTCCTTTGTTATCTGCTAATCTATACAATATTTAGTATTTAAAGATAATAACTCATTTAATTAGAAGAGAGTATAACAAGGTTAAGCGTTTAGAAATATCACATTATTTCACTACTTGAAACAAATAAACATTTATACAATAAATGTCACAAGGTTTCAACAAGATATCAATAATATTTAAACACTAAGAGCTATTTTTAATATAGGTGTGACACAATGTCTCTATGGGCGGGGTAGAAGAGTTAAACTCATATTATCGGTCGTATTATTGGTCTATATAATCTATTTATGGGGCCATTCACAAATAACGTTACGCAAAAAATAGGGTTTTCAAATACCCCCCCACCCCCCTGTTACGCACCGTTACGCAACAACAAACACCCCCCCTGTAAA
>JAYRBW010135356.1:0-37789 GCA_036023295.1 Invenusta paracnida
AACAAAAATAATTTTTTAATAAATATTATTATATTTGGTGCGTGACTTTTGCCTCACCCTGTATATATATATATAATATATGCAAATTCGTTATTTAGAAATAAAGGTTATTTTTTGGTTGCCAACATGATCAAAATATAATATGTGACTGGAATCTGATACATGTTCCAATTATTAAAAATAAGAAAAATAAGGATATATGAGCAGAAACATATTGCGATAAGGAAACACTCCACTAAGATATATATAAGATTTATATGATATGTCTATATTAAAATATATAACAACAAGATGCATTTAAATAATAATGTATTCGGTGATATATGAAGTCGGTGTCCAGGTAATAATGTTGCAAATATATATTTTACATTTGAACACTAATTTAAAGTGATACTTCGCTGTAGACACGAATGCTTTTGACATAAATATATATCTATTTTCCACAACAATTTAAATTCAATTTATAAAAAGTAGTTATTGATATCTTGCAACTATGGTATCCAACAGCTATTTGTGTCATTATTATTTTTAAATCTCACAAATTAAATCGACACAGTGCGTGTTAAAGTATTTAATTATATTTATCAAAAGTACAGATATTATATGGACCAGGGAATACTTCATACGTCGGGATCTACTACTGTACATTATACGGAATAAGTCTAGGTATGCAGCCAGTAGGCATTTAATTTTAATTTTGACACGTGCGTAAATATCTTGTGTGTGTACTAGCTGCCTAGATTTTAAACATTTTGGCTGAATATTGGTAGACAAGCTATTCAAACTAGTCACATGGAGGTACTCTGCATTGAATATAGCACTACAAATATGAGTGACAGATAAGCACAAAACAGGACTCGCCTGGATATCTACTGACTTCTTATTAGGGTAAATGAACTTTATGCCATAGAAATAATTGCGGAATTAGACTAGTTGCAAAATTAGCATAATTTATACCTGTCAAATGAGCATTTTTACAATATAGGTATCAATATAAATAATATTTATTCAAGTCACTGTAAAACATCTATTTATAAATTAGCGGAATGTATTATGTGTATGTCAAGTGATTCTTGAGTACTAAGTAGTTTATTTCGTGTTTTTCTAAGATAACGTATGGCATAAATTAAATGCTAATACACGTGAGCATGTCATGGTGGCTTCAAATTGTTCTATTTCAGTTCCAGTTTCTGTTTAAATGTTTTTGTGGGGGTTTTTAGATTTCAAATATCGTCGAGTACAATGAAATCACTACGTTGATGCAAAACTATCCGCTGTTTGATATCAATATGTTTCTGGTGAACAAATAGAAGTGACATAACACGTTCATCACACCCCATTCGCACAAATTTATTTTAACTATTTATAGCCAATGAATGGTTGTTTAAACAAGAAATATATTTTACTGTTATGCACTTAACAAATGGTGATATAAATCTGACCACAGCTGTAAGTTATCTATGCGTGCCATGTTGCGTCACCCAACAATTTCTGTAAAACCCCACGGCTTGTAAAAATTGCATTTTTAAATTGATAATGTAAAAGAGAATGAAATTGCTAATATCGTCATGACAGTTTCGAGTGCTCTACCACCATTGGAATGAGACAAAACTCTGTCTATGTATATCAAACATGTTTGTGGTACTCACACTAAAGGTATCGATATTGAGATATACACACATACACAGATTGCTTATTTCTAAATCATTGACAATAATCAAAGGCATAGTTAACACAATTTTAACGAACCTAATTAAAAACTTTAATTATAATAATGCAGGCAAGACTGCATCGATTCGCTAGAATACAAATTAAATTAAATTAAACACGTCACTGACCTTTATAATAAACAAACCCTCGAAAGTAAGGTTTAATCCATTCTAGGTGCATATTATTCTGGCATATGTATATTATAACTTATATGTTATAATGTACTTTTGCGGTAGAAAAAAAGGGGAAGAAACGGCGGCAATAGTCGTATCTTTAGTGCTTCTTTCTATGTCAGGAGAGAGAGAGAGAGATCACTGTACTCAAAGCATAGCATTTGTCCATATCCAACTTAGTAGGTAAAACTACAAGTAATAATGTTATAATCGATTGAAAAAATAAAGCCACCATGGATCGATCTCAAGTATAAAACTGAAACGGGAAATCTACTGAGTATATAAAAGAATTGCGTAAAGTGTACAGGAAAGCTCACACATAACATAGTATATACAGTAATTGTGGCCAAATTGACCATTCCTTCCACATTGTGGCATTCCTGTATTTTGCACTACACTAGTGATGTCCCTTAGTAATGCTCCTTACTCACTAGGCATGAAGGTACCAGTGTTCCCAATCAATCAATAACAACTACACAACTACTAATCCATTCATCGGAGCTTTCCTACCCTTTCGAGACTGACGTACTACCCAATAAATTATTATCATACATATTATAAAAAATGTTGTCAGCAACAAACGAGGGCTTTATGCGCGCTTATCGCGTGAATTGAAAGTCTTATCAAATTCCACAATTCCTCGCTTCCTTCTAAGTAAAAACAGTTTTTTATCTCCAATAGGAGAAATAAGAAACGGTGGCATTGTAATGTATAAATGCATAAACGATACATACAGCATCCGGGAAAATATTACAGTGTAAAAATAATTGTTTACCTATCAATATTAAAAAAAAATGTCAGCCTACTATACTTTCGTTTTTTTCAGTAGTCAAATAAAACAAATTCAACGATACTCTGCGCTATGATATTTCTAAATTAAATTTGAAATAAATAATAATCAATTATATGCAAAAATATTATAAATAACAAATTAATGAAATCTACTAAAAAGGTTTTCTTTAGAATTAAACAAAAATTAATATGTATCAGCTGTTAGAATACATTTCACAAAAAGTGTGTATAATATTATCGTGTAAAGAATCAGACAATATTATACTCTAGCACATTATAATTCCCTGCAGCTTCAAGCTTGACTAATAAAGAGGTGAATTTAATTTTTAAAACAATATATGTACTTTTAACATCATATTAGAATATAAGACTCAACGACAGAATACGAAACAAATCCATATAAAAAATAGAATAACAAATTTGTTTTCCATAAAGGTAGGTGTAGAACTATTAACAATACTCAGAAGTGTTGCTTTCATGTTACTTTTATTACACAACGTTGATCGAATTTCAAGAAATATAGATTGAATTTTCTCCTTGTGCCACCACTAGATTTATTCTCAATCCGGTTACTTACCACCTAGTCATTATCCGGATCATTCTATTTGTTGTGCAGCTTGTGATATCGATGTGAAAGAACCCTGGAGATCTAGGTAAACGTAATATGCTTCCATTTGGAAAGTGCACAGTTCACTGGTGATTAACAGCTCCACCAAAATGATTATTCTTGTCGAGTATTTTTAAACCTGCAAGCCCCTTTCATAAAGTCTTACACATACGTAAACATTATAATTCTGCAGTAGAAACCAATAAACCACAATAAAACCATAGGATGTTATAAATAATAAGAAAAATTTGGCGTAGAAGAATTTTGCTCAAAAATGTATCGGTATCAAAGCGATACAATAATTTATAAAATGGTAAAAATCGGTACAATTTGGTCTATTATATACATTATAACAGTACACTAAACCATCGCTTCGCTACAATAACATTTTTTACTTTAGAAGTCTAAAAATTCGTAAAAATGGGCAAATTATTAGTGATTAACCAGATTTCCTTTATCATAAAAGCATAATTAGGTCATCCTTCTCTTAAATGTTATATTCAATTCTGTGTGAATTGTAACGTTTCCCTTCTACAGTAGCAGTATCACGTGCATCGACCTGGAATACATACCTGGAATAGCGGATGGTGCAGCAGCTCATCAGCAGTGGGTCGAAAGCGGGATAAAGGATGGATGCAGACCTCGATGACCTCCCTCAGAGTAGGATCTTCAATCATGTGAAGGACCTGTGGTCCCCTGCCGGTCATGGTCTTGGCGGCCACCTGGATCACAGTATCGCATTCATCGTAAGGGGTTCGGTTTGTCATCACCTCCAACATGAGCATCCCAAAAGCATAGATGTCCACCGATTCGTCGTACTGCTCGTCAAAGATCTCTGGCGCCATAAACCCCAGTGTTCCTGCAAACGAAACATACATACTCGTACACAATTGTTAGCAAGGTTCCCACTGACTTCAAAGATTTGATGACAAATCCAATCGCCAATGAACATATTAGTTGTAGAAATAATACTATTGTCAAACAGTTGATCATGTATGTGAAATAATTAAGAAAAAAATGGTGTGACGATCATGTAGACTTTAATATAATACACAATAATCAGAAATACACAAAATAATTTGTGAAATATCTGAAAATAGAGATCTCTCTTTGTCAATTAATGAAATAATTAGTATAATGAAACTAAATTATATATGAAATACTCAATACACCTTATATAATTTACGACACACTACTAAAGTCTACCACTGAGGAAAAGGGGAAACCTGTTTCACCCATATTAGGATCGGGACCCCCACTATAGCAGTCTACATATATCCAAATAATATAATCAACTTGGTAGTTAACCAAATCTATTGCATTGTATTATTATAGTTGAAGGAATTATCACGTAGTTGCTCAAAATATAAAGTAAAACTAGCAAAATGGTTCAGGGAAAAAGTAGGCACCTATCTAAATAGAATATACTTCGACTTCAGGTAGATTTTGTGTTAGGTAATTCAGTGTATACATACGAGTTATCGAAATGGAGAACATTGACTTCGTGTTTAATTCATTAAGAACAACAAATCATTACAACTAAAAAACGAGTGACTTTAAAAAAAGAGAATTGGTTCTCGGAGATATTCTCTGACAATTGAAAGGTAGGTCACGACGATATAATATCCAAATTTAACTATGCATGAGAAAGGTGCTTTTCTGATTATCCGATGGTACGACTGTTCCACTTTTTATTTAGTTATAGACAATTAGAAGTTAGTAATACCACGCACAATAGAACATTACGAGCCCCTAAAATTGGTGTGTTGTGGCTGCTTACATCAACTAATTGATTCATACTTATGCAGTCTCCCAACATCGGCAGAGCACCAATTTGTCGATACTTTTGTAGTAATTGTATCGAACTTTAGTTATTAGAATTTGAGCTAGTTATAAAGATAAACAATACCCAAGAGGGATTGTTGCATCTAACAATTCTGTTACTTCAATGAGTGCATGTAGTAGGTTGGCCGTAATAGTGGGTATAATCAATACTTAAGGCATCTGCATTACATCTAGTATAGGGTGTGCATAGATTACGAAATTTTACATAAATACAGAATATATGAGGATAAGATGTGATAAAAACAGAGGATGCATTTATTTCAAGCCTTTCCATATGATAAAAATTCATAAATTAAAGTCTCCAAATAGAATTGAATCTCGATTAAATTAAATTGGATTGAGAGGTAATTGAAATTAAGCATAATCAATTTTCTCTCTCAGAGTTAAAAAAACACATTTTGTCTTTAGAAGACAAAAAAATCTGCGAACTAAATTAATAAATCAATGTTAATTAAATATCAGTGCGTAATCCATTGTTACAAAAATAGAAACATGAACTTATTGACAAACAAACGCCCAAGGCGGGAACACGCCTCACAATAAATTATAAGCACAAAGATTAGATATAACATTTAATGTGAACAGAATGACATATGACTATAAAATTAAAGGCAAACTGGCTGGCTATGATTATTGAAAAAAAAAAATCTAGACAGACAGGCAGACATAGTTAAATATAAAATATAGTGGATGGAAGATGATGCTTTTAAAAGAGGGAAGGAAGGAAGAATACAAGACGTTGAAATAATATAGGCTGAGCAAGAGTTGGTGTACTGTAGGAGATGCTTATAATATATGCATGAGATGAAGAAGAAAAGTGATGATAGGTTACAAAAGAGACTTACGAAAGAAGAAGGATAAGAGTCGGTGTATAAATTGGATATATGAAGATGATAGATCATAAAACAACCAAGGGTTATCTTGGATACTAGATAAATTGAACTTTTATGAACAACCAAAATAAAACAACTATGTTAAAAGGTCTCCCGTTACTTAGGGTGAAGAAGCCATTGATGAGAGTGCAGTGATCTGAAAAAACCAGCTTTCAATGAACAATATTGACAACAAGGAAATCAAGGCAGCGAACGCAGATATAAATGTAATTTGGTTAGCAAAACTCATAGACATTAAATAATAGATCCACTGTTTTCATAAAATTAGAATTTTAAAAAGAAATTTCATTGCATGTAACATACTTTTAAAGTATGAAATACATTGGGTAACAGATAATTGGGCTATTATATTTTCGTTACACACTGTAGCACTACATTATGACGAATAACAATGTTTCCTTTATTAATATCATATTATTTATATATTTAAAATTTTATATATATATATTATATAGATTAATTATAAATTGATCTAAGAAGTATTTTGCTGCAACTATAATATAATACTCTACACATAATATAATTATTTAGTAATTATACGTTCTAATGCGTGCACCTCAACAACAGAATTCTAACAAATTCACATGTTTTACCGCAGGCTAAGATATACAGTTAACTAATAGAGCTAACATAACATAATAATAGTCAAGAGGGCTATAAGTGGATAAACAACGGGATAGAGTCAAAGAGGTCAGAACTACCCCTGCAATACTATTACCCTGCTCTTGACCCCTTATTCCACCTACATAAAAGAGTTGCCACTAATCAATCATTAATGAATTCATAGCATATATACTTATTAAACGCATGAACCATTAATTACATAATTATATGTATAGTAAACAGTCACTTTTTTCGTAAAAATACGTGTAGGATGATAAGAGCCACTTATGCACAGAGAAATTATAAATTTCAATTACCGAGTAAGATTTGGTTAAATTACATCATAATATTAATAAATGAATACACACATAGATATTGTCTAAACCAATGAGTATGCATTATTAAAACTGGCAATATACTACATTTTGAATGTAAACCAACATTACAGAAGACTCAAGTTGAATTCGCACGGTATGGCACTATTCTTTTTTCCAGCACACTTCTTCATAGCCAACTCATCAGCCACACTACCGTCTTCATTGCTTCACATGACGTCAGCATAGTATATATTAATTAACAGCAACAATCAAGAACTTGTACAGACAACATAATATAATGTAGCATGCCTGGCAGAATATACCTATTATGATTGACACTATAATATGTAACTTTATTTAATTAAATAAAATGTGTAGTTAGCCAAATTGTATAATGTAAATTAATACTGACGACTGTTTTTAAAGACTATATACATAGTAAAATAAACTTGTTGAAACACTCTCTGAAAATTACGATATATAATTTTGCAGGCATCTCCGTAATTTTAACGATTAAAATGAATTCAGCACTTTAGGGGTTAACAATAAGTAAGTGGTTAACAATGTAATCTATAACTAAGAACAAAATCAATCTGGTACTCTTATAATACTTTTGACAGTATCGATCTAAAACTTTAAATTAATACAATGTGCATTTAAAAATAAACTATTCCGCAGCTCCTTTTACTGCGAAATACTGCTAGAGACTAATCCACCATTTTCACACTAAAAAATTAACATAATGATAACAAAATAATAAGTCTGTTTGTAAATATGACAACAAAAAATGATAGGATATTGAACAGTTATGATTTGTTTGCGAAATATAATGCAAAAAGGGTATTTTAGGCTTTCTAACTAGTCATACAGTATTCTGTAGGCCTTAGTGGCTCTAATTTCAGATAATTTTCTGACAATACACATAATTTTTGTAAAGGCTTGTTGTGAAAAAATAATTAATTGTTTATTTGTTATTTAAAAAACAACATGACTGGTGTTTCGACCGCAATCTTCCTCGGGTGATTGAAATACTAACATTATTTCTAAAGATATTATTATTACTGAATAATTTTCATTTGTAAAGGTAACATGTTTTTTAATCTTATACACATGAGAAGTGAAATAAACTAGCAGTAGCCTAACTGAACTAAAAATATCATACCTTTATAAAGTATCTTAATATAAACCAAATTAATTTGCCTTTAATATATATAATTAAGAGGCTTATTCAAAATTAAGTGAATACATTATAAACTAAATTTATCAATTCTCCTATAATAGTCAATTTTAAAAATCAAAGCAACCATTTAAATGTATTTCGCTTGCAAAAAAGACAGCTGTTGATTATAAATAATCATGATTTGATCAGACATTTATTTTACTTTATATGTAGTAATGTCTATAAAATAATATCTACGAAAGAGCAAACGATTTGCAATATTTGTATGTACGAATGAGAATAATTCGTTTGTAGATACTTAATGATATGCTAATACTGTGTGAAGTACTATTTATTTGATACCATTTATGTAGAATTTACAGAATTCTAACGAATATTTTCTATTGTCGAGAATTTACAGCGTGAAGAATGCTTTGTTTCAAATACTATGTATTAAGTAATATACGTAAATTGTGAATATAAAGAACTATAACTTAAACAAACTATAAGGCATGCAATAACTTCTAGTAACAAAGGAAGAAGAATAGAAAAGTTCTATAGAAAAGAGAAGGAAATTATTTGCACAAAAAATGGTAAATAATATGAAAATTTATGCGCGTAGTCAAAGGGTTAAGTGAAAACTATAATCAAACATTAATCATAGCTAGCCTCCGAGGAAGAAACTTGCTAAGCGTCGATAAGAGATTTTTACTCCACATAAAATAAGACCCGAGAAATAATTGACAGAAAAAATCATTATGTCAAATGAAGAAACACAGCAAGAGGTTTCGGTGGTAACCCACGAATATGTCGATCAAATCTCACAGCTAGTAGTTAGATTCATTTATAACAAGAAGAGGAGACCGAAGATTATATTACTATGGATAGGATCATATTATTATATACTATAATATGATTCATCATGATAATTTAATATTTTATTCAAATAAACACAAACTTTTAGCATTTTGAAATATTGATTTTAAATGATTTTATATATATTTAACTAATTTCAGTAATTGTATAACTTAAATTTTAGATAGTAAAAATTTAGTTAAAAATTGCTTCGCAACAAAGAATAAATTTGAATATATAGGATAATTTATCCTTTCAAAATAAATAAAATCCCTTATAAAATATGTCTTCATAAGGGATGGTACAATTGGTGTTTACATATTTAAAATTGACTTTAAATTGATAAAGACAGTTTAAAATAGTCCGCTGCCAATTAAAAAACGAATAAAAACAAAATGAAAAGCCAACTATTACAAATATATTATTGTGCTGAAATATCTTATCAAGGATAAAATCTTTATAAGCTTCGTAAAATGATGTGAAACTAGTCTTTATTACAAGTATTATCAATTTAGCAAGAAAGTTTCTAATACAAGCTTGTAAGACACGTCTTACTTTATTTTATCTTTAAGGACAATTAATATTGCATCGAATAACTTACACATTTATGAATATGAATCAACCATTCAGTAATTATTAGCAAGAAAAAATGCAATATATTAGTATATTTTAATCAAACTGTGCGTGCCTACCCAGCATAGTTTTCCGGCCGCTATTATTGACATGCGTGGCCAGACCAAAGTCTCCGACCTTGACATTGAGATAGTCCTCATCTGAGAGGCCGCAGACGAAGCAGTTCTCGGCCTTGAGGTCGCGGTGAATGATGGGCGGATCCATCTTCGTGTGCATGTAGTTGAGGGCGTCGAGGATCTGGTGCCACCACCGTGTGATTAGAGGGAACTTAAGGATGCATTGGCCCTCTTGGAAGTTCTTACGGATAACACTATGAGGAAAGATCGATGGGAAAACAATTAGATAATCAATCAAAAGTAGGTCAAAGGTTTCCATAATTAACCCGGTGAACTTTGACAGGTTTAATAAAATGCATTCCAAATCTAAACAACATATATGATAATTAGGAATTTTAGGAATATTTCAGCGCCGACATATTATAGTATTTATTTTAATGAATCATAACTCACATTTTCTGGTAGCAGACAATAGAATAAATACATAAAATACCGCAAAATAGTCAACACCTTTTGCCTAGATTGGGGATCCAAACATTATATCTGAATTCAATATATAATAAATAAAATATCACAATTTCTAAAAAAACATAATTTTTCCTGTAAAACTTATCAAATATATAGGAAAAAAATCTCTCGTCCAGTTTGCGGCTCTCAGGTCTACAAATAAATATAGAATTTCAACTCAGATTTACAGTACTTAACGAAATGAGTTGTAATTTTCGTCAATAAAAATTTAAGCGCTGTGTTTTAATATGCTACACTTGATTAAGTATTCTTTGAAAGAAGTTCATAATATTTAAGTGAGTATAATGTCTATTTTTAATTTAAATTCGGACATATAATATTATAACTAATATAATTTCATATCATAAACATACATGATAAAGATATCATGAGGGCCAAAATACTAATTGCCAATAAATTATCAAAAACATACATTTTTCTTTGAAGTCTTACTAAAAATAGCAACCTTAATTATATTGTATTCAGAAGACTTCAATTTCAGAAAATAACCATATACATGGTTAGAAGCAAATTATTCAAAACAATCAGGCAGAGATAGTCGATATTTAATAAAACGAATTTTAATGAAAAAAGCCAAGACATATTGGTACATAATATTTTTTATTAAAAAATATTATGTACCAATATGTCTTGGCTTTTCTCTTTCTCATTAATATTCAAAAAAATATATAGCCAACTAAATAACTAAGAAAATTATACAAAAATATCGACTTTAAAAAAATAATAAACATAAATATTTTCACACAATGCATTATTAATTACAAAACAACTTTTTCATAGCATCTATTCGTCATTATTTAGAATTGTTGGTTACATTTTAAGAAATTATCCGAATAACAAAACTGAATCTTAAAAGATTAATACTAATTTACGAAACGCTAATAACCGTAGTAACGAAGTAGAAGTTGAGGTAAAGTCATTAAGTTGTTTTCAATCTTCTAGTATATAAAATAATATCCTGTAAATTTGTTTATTAATGCGAGAAAATGCTAATATCAATGTAAAGTTAGCACATCATTATAAACCATTCAATTATGTTTATTTTGAAAATAATCGGGCGATATCAAAATGTAAACAAAGATGTAATATTATAGCAAAATATTTTAAAAGATCAACAACCAAACTGAAGACCTTAAACAGACCAGTAAAAGTATTAAAACCACAATACAAATAATTAAAAGAGAAATGCACTGAATAATATGAATTTTTCATAAAAGATTCAAAAAGACTAATATAAATAATACGCATAAAATGTTTAAAAATGTCGAAAAATAATGTATTTTGTGAATGCGGATATATTATGTGGTCGTTTCAGACACAAAATACATATTCAATTATATCCATCGAGATTAAAGCATTGATATATTTTCACTTATTACATGCTAAGAATTATATCAATCAATACCAAGGTCTAGCCAATAGATAGTGAACAATAATAATAATTATTATATAATGAAAGATAGGTTTTTAGAGAAATCATAAAAAATTATCTATTTGATTGCCATATACCAAATAATAAAATAATGTTTTACTATTTATTGATTTATATAAACACTTAAGACACAAGAAATCTTTATAGTTCACACGTTTTTGCAGATATTATAACTTTAAATAAATGATTGCCTTACTACAATCGTTGATTACGAAAGGCGTTTTTACACTATCTGTAGAAACTCTAAGGAAAACAACGTATATGTAATCTAGCTAACTTTACAATAAATATTATTTTAAAATCCAAATTTAAAGGAAATCGTTAAAAATATAATATAACCTACATATATAATTGAACTGTTTTCGAATTTACCTACTTTTACTAACAAAGTAAAGACCAAAACAGTCATAAAATTAAAAATAATGAATATTCATGTAACCCATAAACGCTAAACACTTACGGGAGCAATGCATACATTGAAACCTACATATAGGAACCTTTCAGTTAAAATATTCCCACGGAACAAATATTTTTCTTAAACTTGTATTTACATTAACCTAGTAAAATTTTCATGATGAATGTAAATATTTGGACTTTAGTTTGATAATTTGTAGACTAAAAATGTATACTAAAGACTATAATTATAATTAATATACATTAAATAAACTATATAAATTGCCCAGTTACATATAAAAGTACAATAAAAACAAATAAATTGCTAGTCAAGAAAAAATCAATTATAAAAAATTTCATAATTTATTAATAAATTTGTAGAACTCTAGGGAATAATAACCATATAATATTTAGAAAAATGTACAAGTTATGGATTTATTTATTATTGAAATCATTAACAAATAATAATAATACAATCTACCATAATAATAATATTTATAATACTAAGGAATGTAATATTAAACATTTATATATTGGCATACTTTATAGTTCCACCTACTGATTGTATAAAAAAAAGAAATTAAGCAAAATAACAAGATATGGTAGTGAAATAATATATATTAATTTGTATCTAGTGAACTAAATTAAGGTGTAATTTGTAGAAGGGCATTTGTTAGAAGGTGTACAAATGTGTAATAATAAATTAATCGCATTACTATAACTGTAATACCTTAAACATTAATCAATTTGTAGATAAAATAACAGATAAAGCACAAATTGCCGTAAAATCAGTATATTTGTACACTATTGCTGCTTTTTACAGCAGCTTATGCTTAATCTGTAATTTTATTTACTAAAATGCTGCTATACAGGAAACTTACATCTATCATTTATCAATTTGGCTTAAAATTCGAAAGAATTTCGGTTTAAACTGTATCAATATTTAAGTATCGAGATGTTATCGATTTTTAAAATTAATAATACAACAAATGAAACAATTTTGTAATAAAATAATTTACTACTTTACTTATTTACTATTTCAAATTGTGACGACATATGCACGCCTCTACCATGGTTGATAATTTTAAAAAGCCTGATACAATTGCAAATTAATTATAGTCTTTAGACATAATAATACTTTCGAAGCGTCCTCATAATATGACACATTTCATGAGGTATACATTAGTGTTGATTTCAGTATAAATATTTACAAACCAACTTCACAAAAAATAGATTAATAGGACAAAGTATTAAAATTTTAACAGGTTTCAAAGTACTTTTTAGAAAGCTTCTCTGCGAGTGCCTGAATTTTTTGTATTGATTTACCGACATCTAACAGAAAATTTGCAAAATTTATAGGTAGAGCACCTACATTATATACAATTATGTATAAGTACATATCTGTGAGAAAATGCCCAAATTGAAAATCGAACTTTGTTTGGATTTAAAAAATAACGAAAGATTTTTTGCTTATACAGAGCTTTAACCAATCTTTTAGAAAAATAAATGTTTGTTGTTGTAAAATAAAAAATATATATATAAATTTTAAATAATTAAATTAGTACAAAATATCGGTTGATTTTACAACAAATATAAATTAAAAATGAAGAGACATAAAATAATTCGTTTTTCAACTTAAATTAATCCTCAAATTAAGGAAACTAGTTAAGAATATCAGATACAAAAGGAAGTAAACTGAAAGCATGTAATTAATTAGCTTTTTTCGTGTTCAAATTTTTATTAATGTATCCGACAAGTGCGCACCATAGTCGGGAATTTATAATAAAACTAATCAAAAAAGTGAATTAAAGAATAATAATGATGCCTACACACGTTACAGTTCACTACCAGTATTTTCTCCATTTCATAAGAACAGAATGTTACTAAGAAAAGATTAATAAATTATAGCATTAGGTATAGGCATTAGCAAAAGATACAGGATATCATGTAAAATTGCTTTTATAAAGTTCCATAATTGTAATATACATATCTATGTATATTAAAACTATTCACTAGAATAAACTTTAAAACAACAAATTATAAATGTTGGAAAAAGCAATTATAATAGAAAGTCTAAACTTTGCATAACTAAAGTAAGTTAAACTACATAATAGCAAAAGCAAACCGTCATATTTCTAATCTTTGTTATTCTTGTCTGTTAATTTCAGAAAATAGTATATTAACAAGAATATCTATATATTACTCTATATCGTGTGTTGTATAATTTACTTTATATGGATCTTTTATTCGCGTTTCATATACTTGCGTAATATATTTTAATAAGAAAAGAACTTCTCTCTCTAGGTGACTGTTGCCCATAGTAAGTATATTTCAATTTAGTCTAATAACTTAGGAAGGAATATAAGTCTATGAATTTGAGGGCGAACAAACATTTATTATTATCTTGACAAAACATTTAGCCATACACAACAGTTAAGAAAATTTTGTTTACTATTGTATAAATTTTAAGGAAACAATAAACGAAATACATGCCTCAGTCAAACACTTTCACTCGATTACTATGTTTTATAGTCTATGTCTAAACTAAAGAATATTGCAATACAATTTGCGTATATTTTTCCAAAATCAATTAAGTACCCCGTCGAAAATAATCTAAGTATTTTCTAGTTACAAATTGAACTACTTAGAGTGTCAGTATGTCTTCAAAAGATAAACAGACAACTGGTTAAATAGTATTAATATACCATGTCACGAGTGTAAGCTAAAAACCCTATTCTTACATAATAATTCCAATTGAAGACTATAATAATATAATATATACAAGAAGCATATTTTAGAGATAACCTAAACACTACAATTAACACCTAAACAATAAAAGTGTATGTTCTTACTAACAAACAAACAAAATCAATTTATTAACATTGTACTATGATGTAGTATGAAATATAATTAACGTTTTCTATATACGTCCATATTGTTTAATAGTAATAATAACAACAGAAAAAGTAGCTTTCACGTATGTGTGAAATACTTCTTCATAAAAAGAGGGCGTTTAAATACTTTTCTTATGGTTAAAAAGTCGAAAGGTTAACTTTTAAAATAGATTTCATCTGTGTGTGAATTTACTATTATAATGAAATGTAATGCATAAACAAAGATTATTTTTTTGCGATTTTTAATTAAATAAAAAAAGACGATAATTAATCCATCTAAGTCGTATACTCATACAATATGCTCACATTTTATTCTTTAAATTTTTATGAATGCATGTAATGATAATAATATTAGATCAAAATTAAATTAAATTAAGAAATTATGAAATATTAAAAATGTATTGATATATCATTTAAAACTGGTGTAACCCAAAATATTGATGCTAGAAACATTGTGTAGCGTACTCGCAGCAAGCAACTTAATATTATCAATAAATTGTCTTAAAATTACATACATTACCGCCAAGGTTAATATCCTACAAAATATTCTATTCAAATTATAATTATTGTTATACGTAAGAATAATTTCTAAAGTAGAATATCTATATTTATTAGAACACATGCGTAACCTATCACTTGCATCAGTCTGTCGTAAGCTATGTATTATGCCTATGTTCATTTACATAATTATAAACACTACCTACAATATAAAATTAGGAAGGATTAATATCTCTCAAGACAAAATCTCTACTTGTATGTACCTATATATGTTAATACATAGTATAACATATTCTCAAATGATAGTAGTTGTACAATAGGCAAACAGACAGACTTCTATATCATAATAATATGCCATAACAAACTGAGATTTAGTTATTAAACGTTCGTTTACATTTAGCTTGCATTTACTAGTAGACAAATATGACGTTTGAGGTGAACTGAAGTAAGTCTTCGTTTTATTATGAAATAATATAAAGTATAGGAACTTACTATCTTAGTTCAACTTACATTACAATTGTAATTAAATAGTATATTTCAGCTTTCTTTCCAATTTTAGAGTTCTTCAATACAAAACTCGAGAGAATAACACAATTAAAAATCCAGAAATATCCTTCAATTAATTTCAATGTTCATTTATTAATCGCATGAAAACTAATAAAAATATTTAATTCTGCAAAATATTTTTTTTATTAATTTTACTGCATACTTAATTATTAACGGACATTAATTAACATAAGAAATATTAAAATTGGCTTTTTAAGAAAAGTATTAACAAGAAGACGCCGCTGGCGTATTACAGGGAGACACCCTTGTCACCTTACGTTTTTGTAATTCTAGTGGATTACATCATGCGCACATCAGAAGCAGAAGTAGGAATCGAAGCGGGTTTTATAATAAAGAGGCGTCAGTGAAGTAGACATCCTGAGCAGCACATCCTAGACCTTGCCTTTGCAGACGATATCGCTCTCCTTAGTAACAATATGCAAGACGCTCAACGACTGCTATATTAGCAGCTGTGGACAAACATGCCCTAACAACTGCCTTAAGAATCAATCATAAAAAGACAGAGTACTTAATCATAGGGAACCCAACCAACATGAACACACATCCACCATTTAAAGTCACAGAGGGGGATCTTAACTTGGTCGTCGACTTTAAATACCTAGGCAGCAGGGTATCGTCAAGCCTAAAAGACATCGACGTTCGCATAGTCCTATAACCTTCGACGCCGCCAACCAAATGAGCACAATCTGGAATTCAGCATGTTTTACAAAGACAAAGATACTGTTTTCAAGGCAACCATCGAAAGCGTATTACTGTTGTTGGAAAGCCTGGACTATGACCAAATAAAAAAATTGAGGGCTGCTACACCAGATTACTTCAAAAAGCCAAAAACATCCACAACTCAGAACATCTGACGAACACCGAATTGTACAGCGGACTAAACAATGTATCCTTAACAGTCCGGCAAAGACAACTTCGCTTTGTTGGACACTGCATAAGAAGTTCGCCACCAGTCAGCACTCTTACACTTTGGGAGGCCGATGGTCCTCTCAGACAGGGCCAGGGAAACCGTAACAAGTACCAGAACATGTTAAAAGACAACCTGAATGTAATCAAGACAGCCGCAATGAACAGACAACACTGGAAACTATTAGTAATAGTCTATAACTACATATTTATACACTAGGCGTTTTTATATCTGCATAATTTCCTCAGATTTATTTTTAATAAATTGACTCATGAGGATGATGAACAGGAAGCAGTACTGATACTGTTTTAAAACATAAATTCTAATAAATAATGGAGAAACAAAAGAATTGAAAAGTAGCTACAAGATCTCAAAATAAGCCTTTATAATACAATAATTTATGACAACCTACGATTTTATTACACCATTTGCATACAATGTGCTCGTAGTTAAAAACATATCATGGAATACCGTTTAACAGAACTAAAAAATGAGTATAAGAAATCAAATGAATCGATAATTCTAGAAATAATAAATATTATGAAATACTAATTGTAGCTATATTTATAATTCGATTAATAAACGCATAATAATAAATAAATTAATGGAATGGGTGTGATAGGTATTCAATTATAGAGGAGAATTTCCTTTATCATTTAAGTTCAGTAATATGTAGGTACTGTAAAGGTTATATGCCAACTATCCTATTCATAATATATTATCAGAATAAACTTAAGTCACTATTAATTGAACAGAACACCCGCATAGTCAATTCTTTTTTCATATAGCGAGGGTATTAAAAAAAGATCACTAATGAATATTATATTTGAAAATAATTGGTAGAAATATAGAGGTAAAAATGTAAAATCTGTATAATTGGAAAGCATTAAAAAAACATAAAATTAGATTTTTTAAAATTGAAAAAATCTTAAGAATAAGACAGTCGTAAAAAGCAATTGAATGATGAAAATTTAATTATAAATTTACTTCCCTATCTTCCCTATAAATCTTCCCTATAAAACTGACGTCTTTTGAGATTAATATTCATAAAAGTAAGAAAGCACGTGGTTAAAAATATAAGCTAAAATAATTCAAAGCACAATGTCTTACATACAATAATATCTAGAAAAACTGTAAGCAAATAATTTAATAATAATGTCATACAAAAATCACGACATACCATTATGTTTTCCTGAAAAAAATTGACTAAAACATGATAATATGTACAATTTACAGAATTTTTGTATGCATAAAAATGTCACAATATAATATTAAAATTAATACAAATTGTATCACTAATTTCTGCAACCATTTTCGACTTACATGTCCTATGTAACACCTCGGCAAGTAGGTACTGCAACACCTCCCTCACGCTCATACCCACACACCTTTTAAGTAATATTGAGAACCCATTATATAAAAAGTATACATTTATTTAATAAAAAAATACGACGTTGCGGTGTCACCAAGAGACCATTATCAAGTAAAGTAAATAAATACTTTAATAAACAGATAGATAAATAATATCATACAGATGCTGAGAATTATGTAATAAATAGTCGTATAACGTTTAGTGGGTTCTCATTATTATTTATAAATTATTGTTGAGCGAATTGGCTGCATCCTACTACCATACCTCTTAAGAGTTCCCTCGCCCATCAACTCCTGGATGATAACCAGACCCTTCTCGTCCAGACTACTGTTGGGATTCTCGACATTAATCCAGTCACGAAAGACGTCGAAACATCGCACAATATGCGGGTGATCCATCTTCAGCATTATCTCAGTTTCACGAAACATCGCCTGACGCTTTTCTTTCGTGTCGACGTGTTCGCGCTGTTGTTATAAAGAAAAAATCATTAAAAAATCGAAAACTTTCTTAACTCAGTAAATAATATATCTCGGATTATCACATTCAGGATTAAAGCAACTAATTATAGTGTATTAAAAATAATGCGTTGTATATACGACATTGATGGATTACCGATGACTTAAGAAAAGTGGGTAATTACATTTTAAAATTAAGAAAAATACGAACTTCATGAAGCATGCAATGCAATAAAATCTTTATCTATTAAACCTAACACCATTAATATGGGTTTTCTCGATCCCTATTAATCACATATCGGTTAAATGTGTTTTTACAATATGCTAAACAGAATCGATTAATGAAATAAAAAATAAAAGGGGAGCTCAAATTTTTGGAAAAAGACATTATTACATCACTAAACCTCTTCTAATAACAATACTTTAACTTTAGATACACGCTAATGAAATTCAATCTCTCAATAATAGTGATGTTCATTTAGAAATCTTTAAACAGTCAAATGATTAGTATGGCTCTTTCAATACAAACAACTAATTAACCGGGTATATAATCAGAAATGGGAATGAATAGTTTTTATGATTATAAAGATCAACCTAGGTGTAGCTACTCATATAGTATAATCCTACCAAGCTAAATGTACAAATACAATGTAATATTTTTAAATAATCATCACCAAAAATCTGACTATGGAAATTATTTACAGTCAGTTAATGAAATACACAAATATTGAAATGATAATAACAGCAATAATTTAACACTATAAGTGATAAATATTACAGTACTGTGATATAAGATAAACAAACTAACAAATATAAACTGAAATATTCGTGGCATAATAATAATATTCATGCAGTAGGATGCACTTCTCACCATTCTATTCAGTTAGCCTTGCCAATCATGCACGGATATTAATAAAATAAGTAACCTACCCCTTATTATGATAATATATTGATTTGAAAATATAACAGTGTCTGAGAGTTATTTAATATTATAGTCATAATGAAATACAAAATATAATAATTACAATGTACTTTTATTCTAAACTTCCGTCTAGATTTGATAATTCTAAAAATAAATTCGACTTGCTATTCGTAATCCAAAAAGAGTTATGCCATTTTATTTAACCAATAAAAACATAAATCTATCTTTGATCGAATGATATCATAATGTTACATGAAGTTTACTGGAGACATTACTAGTTTTTTTTTTAACATCTGTGTATTAATTCGCATAAAATATCTGAGATGTGTAATGTAATTAAGCAGTCAGATCATAGTCAAAACTGAAAGTGGGCCATATAAGATCTAAAAAAGTTTTTAAAGTATATATTAGTGAAAATAATCTTTAAAATGTCTTTAATATATTTCGCAAATACAATTATATTTCATTACACTTCTAAATTTAGTTAATGTTTCTTGTTATGTATATAATACGTAATAAAACGAAATTATAATACAATTGATTTTTTTCTGGAAATTTAACGTAATAACTAGCTTTCTTTGGGAAAAGTTCTGACAAAATCAGCTGACAAATGTGATTTCATCCCATAGAGTCTTCTTCATCGATAACCATGCTTCATCATAACAAAATCTAGGCTTACCTAATATATTTTAAACGGTCGGTTTGTAAGAAGAAACTAAAGTCACAGAGAAATACAAAACACAGCGGTGAGCAAGGGAATATCGAAGGACACAGACAGTATCTAGACAATTTAATCCTATTGGTAATTCGTCAAAATTCAAGAAAAAAACAGCCGTCTAGACGATAGATAGACGGACAACTCGAGAATTCAATCAATTCCTAGGATGTGATAGTTGGCGTTTTTCTCCCCTCTTCTCAACACACGCGTGTGCCAAACCAAACACTAAAATGCTGACGACTGGTCGACCACCAAGATGATTGTTGATAGAATAGAATAAAAATAAGCTGATCGGGTTAAATTTGGAATTCATGTGAAAAGCTTTCCACAAAAGATAACAACAGGAAGAAAGCATCGACAGTTCCGCAGATGTAGAAATATAACACGCAAGCCCAACAAATGAAAAAATAGAAAAGTCCGGTTTGTTCAAACTTATTTCGGCAAAGTAAAATAATCACCGATATTGTTAGTTTTATCTAAACATTAAATTCCCGCGAAACATAAAAGTAAATCGCAGTAGATATTCAAAATATTTAAGTCTAAAGGCGGCATTAAATTCATCATATTATACCAGACAACATCCATGATTGCTTATGTATATTGGTATTGGTATATATACTGAAGAATTTTGTTTATAATAATAGAGAAAGACAAATAAATAAATAGGCAAAATGGATCACAAGCGTTTTACAAAAGTGGAATCGCTTTTTTTACCAGGAATACGAAATTTTGGAATGAACGATATTTTGTCGCTTTTTAATTTAAAGTGAAGCAAGCATAAAGATATATTTCAAAGCAAATCGATGAAGACTACAAATTTTAAATGAATCGGTGAGTACGTTACATAAAAGAAGGAAGTAAATATTAATCATTCAAATAACTTTGTTTAAAACCCAAACTAACCATTTTATTGTTATAAAAATTCAAATTTATTTTTGTGCTTCAATTTGAACACGGGCAGGGGCGTGTCGGAATCAGATACATGACCTACTTAATTTCTATGTTTACGCCGAATGATTCAGACTTTGGAATGACGCCACCTAAAGACCGACATCGGACTTTTGGAAAACTCTCATCAGACAGTGCCAAAATATGTCCTTTAATATCCTTAAACTATAGCAACGAAATAATAGATCTAAAAGAGATATACACAACTATGAGTCATTCTGTCTAGAGGTATATTTTATTTGGAATTCAGTATGGGCTAAAATTTGACTGACAATCTTGATTCACAGCTCTTATATAGCAGCAGTATGAATCCCATAATACTATCTCACAAAACCAGCAATGCTACTGAATATAGCAAAATATGTGACTCAAGGTGATCAAATAAAGCTCAAAATAGCACCCGTCAGAGACAAACTGAAAATCGATAATTCTTCAAGTTATGGAGAGAAGTAGGTAATTATTGCCTAGAGCTACAGAGCAAGCAAAAAAATAGAGACTGAATATATGGATCGGAGTCTGAGCTAGGAATCCAATCAATGATAACAGACATGATTAATAAATGTAAGTTAAAAATAATGTCAACAAAACCCGTCAAAGAAACTAACAAAACAAGAATCATGCACGTAGTTTTAGAGTCTGGTTGCAATATTCTGAAGTACCGTTTTCATTATTTGGCTAAAGTTGGGATAATGTATTAATTTAGGAAAATAAACTGTTTATTAAGAAAGACAGTTAATTAGCATAATTAATATCTTCATTATTCAATGACAGAAATACGCAAGAAAGTACTTTCTGTGATATTTATGGATAACTCTGCACAATTGATAAGCGATTTAAATAACATATTTTTGCGTACGCTTAAAATGTCAAGATAAATATCAAAAACCACATTTGATAAAAAAGTAAAATAGCGTACAGATCTGTACTTCTACTATGTATACCTATTATAGTTGTAAATAATTTTACCTTGAATTCACACCAGGCAACATTGAGGGCTTCTGTTCGGTCATAGCCTCGATAGACAAATTTATAGCCGCCTTCACCAATCTAGAAAACAGTCAAAGAAAAATATATAAAATATCACAAAATATAAGGAAAAAGCTTCAATTAAAAATAAAATTAGTGAATACATTTCATTAAACAAATATTATAATATGTGAGATATTTTAGAAAACAAACGTAATGCTTTTTAAAAATTACCAATAACTATATCCAATTACTTAGCATTTACACATGCATATTAAAAATATCAATGTTTATAGAAATTAATAATAACGTTTCAGTAATTTTTAATAAAAATATATACAAACACGTTATAAATGACAAAAAAAGTTTAAACTAACAAATAGTAAATGCTGTAAATTTAACACGAATAACCAACTTTTAGAGCAAAATATTTTCATCTACAATGTATGGTTTTTTATCCATTAAAGTATAGTTTTAATTATTAAATAAATGAAATTATATTGTTACTTTTGACTACTTTTTATAAATTCCATCCCAGAGCTCAAAACTTCTTTCATAATCATAAAGGTTAATGTAAGCACCAGAAAAAATATCTAATAATTAATTTGCAATAAAATAAGGCAGCAATAGTTCCAATGAAAGCACGTAAAAAGAACGGAATTTTTTTTCTAAATTTAAAAATATAAAATTTTCAATGATGCTTTCTAAATTAGATATGCATAGTGATATAGGTCACCCGATTTAAACGTTTAAAAAATAATATTCATCGTATTTAGAAATAACACGCATCTTGTAGAATCCTTTCTGTCTCCTCAGTTAGTATAAATGACATTTAAGTGAGCACAATATACGTGTATATAAAGCATTCTTACATCATAAGAAATAGTAAATAGAATTCATTCGATTAAACCGTGATCATTAAATTACATTAAACAAGACATAAATTACTATTTAAATAGATTCAAAATAAATCGGAACAGGACATTTTGGCGGTCGCCGTTTGACCATGAGGGCATTTGGCCACTAGCAGCAATACATGTATATTTAGAAGTTAGATTGCTTTTCGTTTTTGGAAATATTAGAAGACATGCTATTAACATATAATATACACGTTAATATTAAACAAACCAATTTGGAACACAAAATAGTCATGCTATGTGGAGGGGCTATGGACATTATTATATTAATAAATTAATAATTTTAAACTAAATTGAATTCGAAGATTTAGTTTCTACAAAGAAATACAGAGAAGCACAAATTAATAAGATGGATAACAGATACATAATATTTCGTAATTATTTTTTCCCAATATATACACATATAAATAAAATTTACGTTTTTTAATTCATTAACTATAATATACCAAACACACAAAATAATTGCAAAGGCAAAGTACATTAATAGGTTCCTATTTTATCCAATTTTAAAATAAGTAATTGACAGTTTATAGTGATCTAACAACAACATAGTAGAAAATATTACATAAATAACTACAACCATTATGTTCGGATGAATTAATGTACTTGTATATAACATATTACTATTCCTATTGTATAAAACATAATAATACATTTTATCTACTATGTAATAATAAACAGAATTTTGAGTCATTAATTATAGCATGAATATTTCGTGCTCTCAATTTGTTTTTGTTTAATGTTAATGTCTATTAATCTTATATGTTAATAGCATGTCTCTAAATAATCCCGGATAATCTAAAATTAATTGACATGCGATCAAATGATAGAGGCCAATAGTCACGGACCGAAATAAATTGGCTGCGACAATATGTAATTGATTATTTAATTTAGGTTTAATGTACTTCACGTGAAGAGCTCTTCTAATATTATTTCAATATCATGATTAGATTTCTAAAGAATTTTTGATCTAAGGAGAAGAAATTATAACATTAATTTCACTGTAATAAGTGGCTACTAATTGTAACATTTAATTTAACATTTTTGTGTTTTAAGAATCTTGAGACAAAGTATCGTTTGGTCTTACCTATATATACATAGATATGGTATGGATCTATAGATGAGATCAAATGTCGTTAACTAATTGAAATATTTGATGAATTCAGATCTTATTTAATTAAATATAGGCAAAACCAAAAGGTATATTGGTCTCAAAATTCGGGTAACAAAATTAAATCGTGCATAATGCACTTATACATCTAAATAACGGTATTTCAGATAGGAAACTATCTTCGGCTCATTAAGATACCAAGATAAAAATTGTTATCAAAAAATCATTTCAACTTTTCAAGAACATTATAATATTGATTATTAACGATTATAAATTTTAGGTAACTAATAACGGCGGGTATTATAGATCCTGCATTGTTTAATCCAGTAATGTTATCGATTCACCGTATAAACATATCCTTCCTTAAGAAATATATTTGTTATTCCAAATAATTAATAAGGCCACAAATGTACTCCATATATATGAATTCAAAATACCACTTTAGACTAAGTAATCCATGTTGACTAAAAATGACAAAAATTTGATATTATGATAAAACATTAACAAGAATAAATGATTTTACAACATAATCTCGTATTACCAGAACTATGCTCGATTACAAACTGGACATATATGCTTACATTAAAAAATGAACAACAAGACAACATACTTTTAAATTATGTTTGATCCACCGGCCACACTTGCTCTTAGCGCTTGCCTTCTGTTTAGCCTCCTGCTCTATCTGATACTTCTTGAGCATGTACTCCTCCTTCTTTTTATCCCGTTCCTTTTTTCTCTCCTCTTTTGTCTTCACTCGCTTGTCTAGTTGACAGGCCGTGGCTATCACTATAGGAGTGCTGGCCCCACCACCACTAACGCTGCTGGCAGCAACCACACTCCCTCCCACCCCCACAGTCGACACAGGAACCACAGTCTGCGGCGTTGTCCCATTCGAGGTAACCACCACCGAAGTTATCAACGCTGTGGTAGTCTGATTACCCCCAGTACTTGTTGAGATAGAGCCTGGTGCTGCTGCAACTCCCTCCGAGATCTCACCAGGCTGTGACAGTCGTACTACCATCTCTACCCCAGACGACGCCTCCACAACTGTCGTACCTTCTAACAAAGTTTCCTTGCCTCCCATACCACCAACAACAATCTCCTCAGGATCCTTTGGCAATGGAGGGGCCAACAAGTCATCATCCTCATCATCTGGTCCTAAGTCTAAGTCGTCCATCCCCTCCCGCGCCAAACCACACTCTGACAGCAAGAGAGTCGGACTAGGACTCTCGTCCTCTTCGGCAAACTCGGCATACTGTGTCAGTTTTATGTTCTCTGCTGAATTGGTTCGAGTCAGTCGTGCCTTTTCGTCCAGAAGGGAGATTCTCTTCAGATGGCCTCCACTACATCGGCGGAAGAATGACCGTTTGCTACTTCCAATGCTACCACTCCCTACTGTCGCCTCATCAACTGTCATATCGCTCTCGGTCCGATGCGAGAATTTTCGCGGGACGCTTTCATTATTGAAGCGATGTAGTTGTGAAACTGAACATAATAAGAAAAAGTCAATTAATCTCCCATTTTTTTTTAATGTGAGACAAGTACAAACATAAAGCCAACTGAGCTGCATTAAATATATGACATCATAATTATACAATGAAATTAAAATTACACCTACAGCCATGGCTGTGTGATATAATAGTATTCATAACATTCAATAATGTGAATGAGATTAGGCTATCCAGGAATAAGAAAACAAGTCATAAGTATGTGATTATTAAAGTGGGTAGGAGTAAAGTTAGACAAGGTTACTAATAAATAAAAAATTAAAATAAAATCGAAAATTAAGAAACATCTATGTAAAGAAAGCAAATATATTTAAACGATAATATATCGATGCAACTGAACAGTATACTATTATCACAAACATGGTACCATTACAAGAAAAATAATTATAGTGTATAAAAATGGTTAGCAATAAAATCATGTGTCGAAGCACACCCTTGACCCTGATACTAAATGCATTTACATTTAATAAAAGCAGAGAGGATATTGCATCATATGTCAATAGTTATGAAAATAGTGAGTAGACAGAACTAATTAAAACCATGCATACCTTTATCCTTTTCCATATCAGGAGGCTCATTATCAAGTGTCTCATCCTTCTCCACCTTCACATCATTACTTGATGCCATGCCTACAGAAATAAGTGTAATAAAAATGATAGTTAAGAATATCTAAATAATGAAAATAAGCTAATTCAAAATAGAATCATCTTGACTTGAAAATTCACTTTTATATCCATATTAAGTTTATAAATGTAATATAAAAATCAAATATATTTTATTTTATAAAAAAAGGGTTTTAAGGTACATTATAAAAAAAGTATATTCACAAATTTTCAAAAATTAATCAATTTAAATACATTCTTGCTAAACTTCTTATCATTTCTATAATTTAATACTAAATGTATATTATACTAAATTAATGTTATGATATACATAATTAACAAATAAAACTTACAATACTAGCTTCAAGAAAGTTCAGCTGTTACTACATTTTTATAAAATACTAAAATAGTGTAAACAATTCAAAATACCCTTTGTAATATAAAATATTATATTCCTTACTAAAATTGCACTACCAATACAAATAATACATTTCATAAAATTTAATATTAATTATTTAGACATTCATATTAAAAAATATGCACAAAGACATGAAAAGCTTTTTACTTAAGTTGCAAATAATATTCCTAATCTTCTTGGATGAATTGAAATGGGCTATATTCCTTTTATGTACACTTTTAATGTACATATATTCTTGCATTTAAGAAGCTAATTTCTTAGCTTTTATTTTTGTAATATTGTTATTTAGAATTTGATAATAATATAGTAAAATTTTTTTTTATAAAATAATAAGAATGCTTCATGGATTTTCTGAATATAAAAATATAATTAAAATGAACTTACCAATAGGTTAAATGTAGGTGTGTCTATGTATATAATAAATATCAATATTTTAATACATATTGTATTGATCAGTAGTTGATGATTATTCCTTTCTACTTATTTTTTCAATTTAGATATCAGGAGTTTTCTTATGCAACTTGCTTTAAGCATGACTTTACATATTTGCATCCCCAATTGAAGAAGTTGATATTTTTGTGGCAAATTTGATAAAAAGCCATCTGAGCACTATTGTTGGGAACACATGTCAATCAGTTATAAAACTGAAGCCAAGCTTATAGAAAAATAGATTACTTATTTGAACTGCTAAAAAGAGTATTAGAGCTATATCTAAGATAAAAAAATATATAATGCTTAACCCATTTGCCATTTCTGATTAATTGAATGTAAAATATTTTATTTTTAACTATTTTGATCTTATATGTTATTATATTGCTAAATACTGATACAGGCACTGTATATGACAAACAATATAATAAAAATAACTTAAAATTCAAACAAATAACGCTAAATACTTATGTAATATCTGCATATCAGTGTGCAATAAAAAGTCAAATCATAATAATTCACAATTATTTTATGAAAATGATTTTTTTAAAGAAAATTTAAACTGCTTTAAACTTGAATTTTGTATATAATAATTTTTATGGAAATTAAATGCATCTACTAACATTAACAAGTTAAAATTATCAATGTTGGAAACTTCTCATTCTTCCATATCAGCTGGCATTATGTTTACATAGAGTTTGACTAGGTATTCCATAATTCTATCCTTCAGATAATAATGACACATTTTGGTAACAATTCAGATTTTATGTACTCTCATCTCATTACCTTTATTCTTAATGTATTGTTGCTTATATTTACTCTAATGAGTTATTATTTAATTAATTCTTGTATATCCAGTGTTGTGATATAACTGTTTGAAGCCATAATATTGCAGGCAGTTGAAAATATTGCAGGTTACAAAAACCCTATTTTCCAGTATATTACAAACTATAAAATCTTTGAAAATATATTGCTCCACATTCATACCAATTTTCAACTTTATCAGTTAATAACTGTGGCATATATGGGTCATAGTATCAAACAATACCCCAAAAACTCTTTAAATTGAGTTAATTTTCCACCTGAGCCAAAGTTACAGAAAATTACTGGACAGATTATATGCCCTAGCCAAATATACAATCTATATACCTTGCTCTACATTCATATCAATTTTCCACTTCATCAATTAATAACTGCAGCCTATAAGAGTCAAAATGTACAAACTACACATAAAAATAATTACGTTTTTTTGGCTCAGGCCGAAAATCACATTTATTTTTATGTATATTTCTAACAGTTTGACCCCTATAGGCTGCAGTTATTCATTGATGAAGTTGAAATTTGGTATGAATGTAGAGCAAGGTATGTACATTATATAATTGGCTAGGGCGTATAATCTGTACAGTAATTTTCTGTAACTTTGGCTCAGGCAGAAAATAATGGTTTTGGCTCCGGCTTAAAATTGCCTTAACCACAAAATACCTAATTACCAAAACAGAAGGTTTTAAACCAATTATACCTATATAAATAATGAAAACGACGGATTTCTCAGTATATTATAGTAGCTATATATATTGACAAAAAACATCAATTTACATAAATACATATATTCATATATACAAAATAAACACATTAGTGGTTTGATGACGTTTAGTACCTCAGACTGAAGTACCTATGCACATCGAATACTAGACTATGTACACATAAACATTAAGAAACACTCCAGAAATATGTCAGTCTTTTATGCTCTTTGAAAACTTGTGTTTATTGTTTTTATTTTAAAATGTTATGACTTTTAATTACTTTTAAAGGTGGTCTTAAAATTCAAAGAATCTATGGGAATCCTGAGTCTGAAAAAAGAAGTTTTTTAGCAATTTATAAAAGTATATAATTATAAATCAAATATAATATTAATAATAATATATTAATATTATAAATCAAAAATATTTGTTTAAGTTAAAGTGAAAGCTAAGAGAAAGAGCAAGGCTAAGACAAAGTAAGATAGGGTAATAATAATAATAATATATTAAATTAATAACAATTTATCCTCATTGCTCATGTTTCCAATATTATTAATAACTGAATTCTTGAAAAATAAAGATAATAATGTATGTATTCATGTTAGCAGTGGTAAATAATTGATTTTAGTCATAAAATAAGGGCCATTAAATTTGAAATTGTGACTAAGGCATTCAAAAAGAATACATACAATCAATAGTATCAAAGGTGGCATTGAGATCAAGAAATATAATGCCAGTGATAAAACCATCATTTTGTGTAATTAATAGATTGTTTTGAAAAATCTTTGGCTTGATGGTGGATAGTGTTTTCTCTACTTCTATGATGGCATGACAAAGCACAATACTTAAAAACTAATACTTTATTAGTGTAAGGATTATAATCTCAATGTTTTAGATTATTCAATATATCATTATCAGTGTTATACTAAGTGAAGTAGAAATATAGACTAGTCTAAAAGTACATTTTGTCAGGATAACAGTTTTATTGGCAATTGTAGAGTACTTGGCCATAAATTTAATTTTATTCAGAAAATAAAAAATGTCAAAAAAACAAAAAACAAAAATTTATTTAAATTTTTATATCATAATACTATCATAAAAGGATAGTTAGATGCTTGATAATTCTGGTGTGGTTGCAGCCACCAGCTTTTAATAGTGTATAGGGCTTACTTGATAATTACATTTTTTTCTGAAAAAAAATTTACAGCTAAGTACTCCGCAATCCCAGTTTTATTTTATGACCATCTTGACTTGACGTAAATATAATATAATAAAATGAAAAGAAATAAAGTTTATTTCTGACTATTATAGCATATAATTATTAATTTGTTTTAATTTAAGTTCAACCATGTCCATGTTTTATATTATAGTAATGACCTTTATTATGTCATTATTATGTCATAACAATCATTCACTAAAAAAAGTTGTGTGACACTAAATAGAATGTGTGCCAATGAATATATATTTATATTTTAAATAATCAAATATAATTAATTCAGCCTGTCTATGTTCTATGCCTATGACTATATAAATTTTAAAAGTATTATTCACCTACATATTATTGTTTAATATATATTTAATATTGAAGTTTCATCAATAGGGTTCAAGTAGCAGGGTTCCAAATTAGTACACGCCTAGATGCCAGTGGCATGTGGTTTACTTCTCAGGCGTGTTGACAATCAATGTCACATACCCGGCTGGCTAGTACATAATCACAAACTTCAATCACAATAATTCTATTTAAAGTCTTTGTTTATAATACACACACATTTGTGTATGATTCATTGGAACCATTAATATCTGCAAAAGTGAAAGAAAAGACTGTCTATGTTGGTCTATGCATTTACTGTGTAGCTGCATTGTAGTACAATAATAATTGTACTACTCTATCCTTTTCTATTGCTTTTACTAAATAAGACTTGTACTCTGAAAGTGAAAAAACTTATTGTACTACTCAACTGTAAATTAACATTATATATGAAATTATTTATAATGCAATCAATAAGGACAATGTTCAATAATATACAGATTATGGAATTAATATTTTTAATTCTTTGGGCTAGTAGAAAGAGGGCTTGGATAGTTTATTTACAAACTAACTAGCCCAGTGGCTAGTGAGTCTCAGTGACTAGTGAGTTAGTAACTTAGTCTAGAAGTTAATTTCAAACCCCAAAGTAACAAAAAAGTGTATGTGTTATACACAGTTTTACATTGTTAATGTACAATTTGCAAACCATTTAGAGTTGGATTGTCACATCAGTTACTGTACTTGTTACTGTTATTGAATCTTTTCTATTTATGTACAATTTGTTGAACATACCAGCAAACTACTACTACTATAGTACTACTAGTGCTTATATAACTAGTTTAGTAGACCTATTTAAAGCCCCACTTACACAAGTATCTTGGATGCATATCCAGGATACTGTCTGACTTACAAAAGCATCCTGTATGTGCATTTATAATTAACAAATCCAAATTATTTCCTACATCCTGGATGTGCATTCAGGTCAGGATGCACATCCAATGCTCATGACCATGGCATGTCCATGAAAGTGGGACTTTAATATTATATCATGTAACATGCTTCACATATACCCTGATTTTTCATATCAAAATGAAGTTTGAATTAAACTAAATATATAATTGTAAATCAAAATCAAAATAATTAAATAATAAATAACATGATCAATTGATATTATTATTATGATATATCATATATGGATTATTTAAAATTGGATAGAGATAATATTAATATTTATCACAAAAATTAAATTAATACAGTTTATAACCATTAGTAGTTTAAATGTACTAACTATATTTTTACCACTTAATTATCCATTGAACTCGATTATCAACATTTTCGTTAGCGATAACAAAAACTATTAAAACAATGTGTCCCGTTAAACTAAGCGCGAATAGGGAATTCGAATAAACTACCAACAATAATTTTCGACAAAACCAACTAACAATTAATATGCCTTTGACAATCTCGTGGACATTGCGAACTTGTCAAATTGTTGATAAAGAAGTATATCAACGTTATAGGAGAGATAAACAACCACATCTTGATGATCAATGCAAGCTTATTAAAAAAGCGCAATATGATCACATCAGTCGCAATACCTATACTTTTATCTATTAATCAATATAATATGACATACAAGCATATATCTCACCGATAAAGGTGAAAATTGAAATATAGTAAATGACGAAGAAAGGGTTTTAGAATGAAGAGAATATCTTTGCCGAAGATGCTATATCTTAGAAAATATCCCAAGATTGCGTTAGAAATAACAATTATGGAATCGGTTGATTCGGCAGATATTGTGATGGACCCTACGTATGCCTATAATAGCGTATATGGGACGCCACTACAACATAATCTAAATGTGTTATGGCATTATAAGTAACGGTTTGTTCTTTTTGCTCTCCTGGGAACAATATAAATGTGTAACATATTTTGATATGGTACATACCGTAATGTCTGAGCCCCTCTTTAAATGTTTCTTGATATGGGGTATGTTTAATGCGCTTTAATGCATAAATCTGTTTTATCATAAAAAATGTCATAATTAATTTGAATAAGTTATTTCAATATACTATAGTGTATATTAGGTGATACATTTATAGCTCTATATACCTACTAATTAATATAATTCGAAAAGAAACAATGCGAGTGAAGATTTTCTATAAAAACATGTCTATTGATTGATCGTTATCAGATAAGTGTCATCTGAAAAACTCAATATAGTTTTCAAAAAGATTTTATGTGTGACTGTTTGTTAGTTACTGCGTAATTGAAGGACTATACTATATAACAATCTGTTTTAATTGACACTTATATTATATGTTCATAATATTCACTTCATCATTCCCATTTTCAAAAACTACATTCTATAGGGATGCTAGTGCGGAGCTAGAGATGCTAGGATTTTCAAATTAAATTGTTCTCTCAATTCTATTTCTCTATAATATATGAATCGATGTTTTACTCCAGTCCAAAATGTTTTGTATACCAATGTTTATATAAACAATATCATGCTTATGTAAGCTTTTCATTGTAGACTCTTCGGAAATTATGTATTTGTTAGTCTTTATGTTTTATATCTTAAATCAAACCTCGCAAGTCAGATTATGGAAAATTAAATATTTTTTAATGATTATGTTAATAATTCAAAATATGATATTATATAATATAGCATTTAAAAAAATTATATTAATACTACATCTCTGAGTTATAATCCCGCTTCAATTCAATCCTATAATCCTAACTGAAAAATTTTCTAGTGTGTCATTATTCTTTTGAAGTCCCTACAATGTTCAATTTCACAAATATAATTAATGTCTTTGTACTTACCAATTAACATATTATGCATACGTGTATAAATTACATACATACATATATGAGTATTAGGTACACCAAGGTACAATTTGTTCTATTTTTATAAATAAACTTGACTACTTCTGATAAGGCACGTTTATATTTAATTTTGTTTAAATATAAATGCATATTTTAATTATAGTTAGCAAAAAAGTCAAAAAAGAAATAAAAAATGAAAAATACTGGGAGAATAATAAAGAACAAACTCTGATTAGAATGTTCCAAAGTGGAGTGATAATTAAGAAAAGAGAAAATAACACACTATGTAAAGAATGTAATAAAGAACTAGACACTAAACATATTCTTGGATACTGCAAAAACTTTGAAAATATCAGAAGAAAATATAATTTACAAATTAATGAAACAAATGAAGAAGAAATGATAATTAAAATCTTACAATTAAAAGAAGAAAATAAAGAAATGACAAAATACCTTCTAGAAATAAACAAAGAAATAAAGAAGATAGAAGAGATTAGGATGGAGGGATAGTGGGTATTATATCTTTTCTGGCTTAAGATGCTTCCAAATAGTAATTAGTGTCCTGGAGGTAGAGTTGGTGTAGACCTTTTTATGTCAGTTAGGTGGTTTTTTTGGAGGTTCTGATGCCTGTTTTGGTTATATCTCTCACTCCCTCTTCCCTCTTTCCTTTTATACAGTATGCCATTATAAAGGCTATACACTGTTTATTGATTTGTATTGTATCGTATCATAGGACATGGCATTTAAAAAATTTCAATTTATTAGAAAAGTTTGAAGTTGGCATTATAGTTGCCATTTTTTCTTGAGACCTTACAGGCAACAAAATAAAAACCAAAAATATAATTATAACCTAGAAATTACACCTAATAGTCTCCTGAATGTCTTTATTGTGTAGAATTTTAAAGCAGCTTTCTATATTAATTAGTTTTAGAATTACAGTACTTTAAAGTTAAAAAGTGTAAATATTTCCGGATTTGCCCCACCCTACCTTATTTAGTTAAATTAAGTATATTGTACAAACATGTAAAACAATAATAATATGGTTAAGTACAGTCCATTTTCAATAATTCTTTTCAGAGATGCAGATAGTGCAGAAACTAAGTATAAAAAATATATATAGGTATTTATTTGAAAATTTACATACATGTCAAAAATTCATGTATATGCCACAAAATTCACATATATTTCAACTAAATTTGAAATTCCTGTATAATTTACACATACATGTGAATTTTGTTTACACATGTCATGGACACCCTGTATAACTAATAGATACTAAAATAGCATAAAAACACTTTACTAGCAAATATGGACTATTAAAAATGTTTTAATGCTATTTTAACATCTATTAGGGCATTTTTATATAATAAAAAGATCAATCTTTTTTTATACAAGTATAATGTGTAATTGGGTATTAAAGTATTTCTAACACCAAGTAGGACATTTTGTTGTTATTTTATCATTAATATACCCTATTTGTCAGAAAGAATGGTTACTTAATCTTATATTACTATTATTAATTTTTTTCTGAATTGACAATATCCATCAATATAGGGTTGGCTTAGAGACATTTATCAAATATGACTAATTATAGTAAGAGATTTGCAGCATGATAAGAGACTAAGTAATAATACAACCTTAATTAAATGTAGGTATTTTCAATGTCTTTATGGTAATGGTCTATTGCTGTTTCTTATAACTCAATATTAAAATGAAGTGTCTATTGGTACATACATACCAATAGCATGGAAGCTCCTATTGGTACATACAGTAACACTATATGTCATATTATAAAAGTAGAGACCACCAGTAGGCTGTCTCCAGTTATTTCTTGCATATCACAAATGAACAATACATACCAATAGTATTTAAATGTGAGGACACATACATACCAATAGCAGCTGCCATATTAAAATTAGTTAGATATGAAACATTTATTATTTTCTAATACATAGACTGATTATAAAGTATTATATAGTGGATGTCTTTTACATTAATAAAATTAAATTTTCCTATTTAAAAGTAACTACTATATGATCATTAACATTGCTTATGCTTAATAGTTTATTAGTGTTGTATACTATTGGCAAATTCATATCATTTGTGAACTGTAATGACTGAACTTGGCAAATATTAAATCATTAACCAACAGTATATATGGTTCTTAAATAGTATGTAAATAAGAAAATTATAATTTAAAATTTCAATCACTAGTAATTAGATGATAACTGGTTTCTGATATATGTTTTTATATTCACCAACCATCAATACCATTGACAAATAAATATATCAAGCATTTTAATTAGAAAACCACTGAGTCTATATGCCTTGGCAAATTTGAATACTAGTGGGTTTTTCTAATAAAAATGCTTGACATATTTAATTATTAACAATATAGGTATATACAAATGGTTGACAAATTTAAAAGATGAAAGTTTTGAATAAGTAGGTATAATAATAAAGTGTATATTAGTATGTAAATATTTAATAATTATTCAATGGTACCAATAGATACTTTGATGCTTTTGGCACATAACCCTATATTAACATTCTAATAATCCTATATTTCATATTATAAAGGTAGTGATTGCAGTTATTTTTTGTGTATCATAAATGAATAATATGTACTAATATTATTTAAAGGTGAGGACACATTTGTACCAGTAGCAGTGGCCATATAATAATAAGAAAGTGATCTATTTTACAATTCTCAAACAGTATGTCATGAGTATGTAGAGTTGGCAAATTAAATGTTTAGTCATACTAAACTGCATTAATATCATATTTGCAAATGGTATGTTATGTACTATTGATGAATTCAGAGGCAATTCCATATTTTAGTGTCCCAAATTATTAAAAAAATTTTTAGGGTAAAATCTTATGCTAAATAAACAAACAATATATGAATAAATTTACAAATAGTAATAAATATATTGACTAAAGTTTTTTCAAATAGTTCACACATTAATTTAATAATTAATCATTGCTTAAAATTAGTTTAACTAATTTGTGCAAACTTTTGAAAAAAATAAGTAATATACCTATAAACAAATAAATTTTTACCAAACAATATGGTTTATACTTTTATAATATTAATAGGATTTATTTTTATATAAAACCCTTTCAATTTACAATATTAAATACAACATTTTTTTGTAAAGTTATTATTTGTTTATTTAGCATAAGATTTAATTAAAAAAAAAAAAAAATTTGGGATGCTAAAATATAGGATAGCAAAATTCAGACATATTATTTAAGAATGAAATTGAATTAAAAAATTGGTATGAATTTGCCAATGCCACATATTGCCATTGGTAATGGTATGCAACATATCATATGACATATATATAAATTACTTTTTTTAAGAGTAAAAAACAACCAACTAAATGTTGCACTAAAGTTTAATTTGTCAATCAGACTTGTTGAGTTATAAAAAAAACTTTGTAAAGTCATAGTGGGTTTAATTTTGGTCAATAACTTACTAATATTTTTATTTAATTAATCATAATCGCTAGTGGCTAGTCTTAATCATTTAACAGTATAAACATAAATAAGTGTAAAAATGATTTTCCACAAAAATTTGTCAGTGAAAAAAAAAGCTTATTTTCAAATAATCTGTTGATCATAATCAAATGCAATGATTTTATCACTTATTTTAGGGACAGAACTTTTCGTGACGTTAACCATGATTGAGCAATTCTTCAACTGACAATAATGGAGTAAAATATAAAATGAAGCAAACATTTATTGAGAAATAAAATTTACTTACATACTGTGTAGTCATAATTCTAGAGTAATTATTTTTCTATTTAATTAAATATTTAATGATCTAATAAATTTGTTTATTTAATATTTACCAATTTGAAATAGTCGACCTTCTGGAGAAAATATTGTAACCTGACGATCAAATCCACTAGAACTAGCTGAAGACATTCTTGAATAATGACAATTTTCTTAAAGGAACGGCTCACTTATTAAGCCGAAACTTTTAAAATAATTATTAAAAGTTAATTAGGATTAGTAAAAACAAGAATGTAACCAAAACAAAATAATGAAAATAGACAAGTGCAGTGAACATTAGGATAATAGAATAGCAAATAGAGTATGTTGATAAATTTGAATACTTTGGATCATTAATAGAAGCAAGTGAAAATTGTTCAATGGAAATTCGTATGCGCTTGGCAATAGATATGAAATCAGTGGAGAATTTGAAGTATCTATTGAAGGCGACCAATAAGACACTTAAATTCAAAATGCTACAGTCAATAGTGTACCTAGCAGATGAAGGCAGAATTGGAGCTTATGAGCGGAAGTTTTATAGAAAGGTTCTGCATATTCCATGTACGCAGAATAGTATACAGTTAATTAACTATTTTTGACTACATATTTGTTAGGTTAACAAAAAAGCAAAAATATGTGATACCAATTTTTGATCCTAATGTTTTTTATGTATATGTATTTTTCTAAATTGTGAATAAGTAATAACTTTTGTTCAGTAAATATATAAAAAAGTTATCAAATCAAACTGAGTACTAAATAAAAATGACATTTATCATATGTACAGAACAATTAGCAAAAGCAAATAATAATAATATAAAGGTAATAATTAAACAAAGTGGTAAGACCATAGAAATAGGAGAGGATAGAAGCGACACAGCAAGCCAAAGCTAGATGCAAT
>JAYRBW010135357.1:0-15570 GCA_036023295.1 Invenusta paracnida
AGTATTTGTGCACTATGAGTCGCTCAATAGTTCTAGAAAGTATGCATGTTAGAGATATTGGCCGGTAATCAGCTGCGGTAGTAGGAGTATCAATTTTGGCAATGGGTGTTATGAGAGCCTCTTTCCATTGCGTGGGGACTGTATAATGACGAATAGATTCGTTAAAAAGTTTTGTGATCGGGATAGAGATAAAATCGCTACTAAGTTTAAGGAACCACGATGTTATACAATCCGGGCCTGTTGCTGTTTTCTTTAGATTGCTAAGTGCTTTATTTACTTCATCTACTTCGAAAGAGTCATAGTTGGGCGGAACAGTTTGCTTCAAAACCGGGCGAATATAAGAATGGTCAGTAGAGATGTTTGCGTAGTGATTATTTAGAACGTCAGCTGTAATTTTAACGTAATTTCAACATATAAATATTCATAAAAAATACACGAATATCTAACTGTTTAGAAGATACATATATAAATTAAAAGTACCTACTAGACGATACAAATATTGCGAAAGCGATAATTCCAAAAAATACATCCAGCAATAATTAATCACAAATAATATCATTATAATATTGATATAAAATCAACATACGAGAAGTATAAGAATTAAATATGATATAATCTAAACTGCTAAAAAATAAACAACATTTTATAATAAATAAGAGTATAAAATTGTATTGTCCTTTAGATATGCATATTTAAATACTTTGTGTACTTTCATTAGACGCATATTTCGTGGCCTTGGCGAATAATTAACATTTATTTTTGTCGCAAATATAATCATTATCTTGTGTAATTTTATAGTCCTCGAATAAAGTTATCTATGGTAGTTTTTTGTAGAAATTTATTACCTATAAGTTTATTGCGTATTGGATTAATATTTTTAAAAGAATTACTTAAGTAATATTTGTATATTGAATGCATTTAAGTTCGTTGTTTGCATTTCGTTATGTTAGTTAAACGACTAGAGAGTGGATCTCCGAAAGCTTATAAGTAAGAGCATGATATGCAGCTTATTTTTAAAAATTGTTTATAGCTATCTCAAATGACGAATACACTAAAATGTGAATATGTAAAATACCTTTTAAGTTAACCACTGCGTAGAAATTCAACAAACAATAAAACACCATATTATTGGTTTTGTTTTCTATATATTAGGTATATACCAAGTAAAACGCGTCGATTGCCTATTTCAAACTATTACAATAAAATATTATTGATTTATTATGTATTATTTATATATAATATATATATATAATCCACCTGGGACAAAAGATACTGCAAAATAAATAGAATCGTACCGAAAACTGTAACAATGCAGAGAAAATACATAATAATTCGGTGAATTTAAATAATACAATATATTTTAGTAAAGTATATAAGATAAACAAATATTACATAACAGTAATATGTAGAATTTTCATTCAGGGAAAAATACAAAGCTGTATAATATATTTTCGAAGTGCACAAACATTATCCTGGTACTTGCTAAAGAAATGGAAAAAATAACAGTGCACTATAAAACTCCACAATAATATAGCTGTGAAAGAAGGGCCACAATAAGGTACAACAATTATTGATATATTCCTACATTACATAAACTGTAAATATATTAGAAAATAATTACAAAATAGATAGATAACTCCAATTGTATGTTAACACGAAATTATTATTCCACTGGTATGTATATTATTTTTGGTATTGTCATAGTTTTAAAAATGAAAAAAAAAACATTAAAAAATGGAAGGGAGGATTCTAATGACATATTAAAGTATATTATTTTTAATTATTTCAAGAAAAAACTTAATCATAATATTAATGCCGATTCCCAATAGTAATTCGCAAAATAGAAACTATTACACATCATAGGTATAGGAATAGACACAGCAAAAGGTAAATAACATATATGATTATATATAAACAATACCTTCATATCAGCATAATCAAGAACCTGAAACAAAATATTACAGGCAAAAAAGTTGTTAAGCCAGGGTTAGTATGCAATACATAAAACAATTAGTGGAATATGAAATATGTAAAACAAATACTAAATATTCATGATTTATAAAAAATGAATATTCCCATTAGTTAATATCAGTAAATCATTACAAACAAATTACATGTAAATAAAGCAGGCTAATAATAGCTACAAAGCGTGTTAATGAGAATAAATATTGTTAGTATACCTATACATACAAATAGGTAGGTACTAATAATGTCTAAAACGATAATATTAAACTGGTTAATTTAATTTTAAATTAAAATTAGTAAATGTGATAGAAAATTTAATAATAATCATAATTTTTCAAATTAAGTCCAAAAAGTCAATTGTTAACATCAGCAAGTAAAGGTAGAAATGGTACCTCCTTCTTGACGAGATCACTCTCAAAGAGAATCGGTGGAACTGAGTCTTGCTCAGAGGTGTCAATTGTTGGCGTCTTTCCATTTGCTGATGACTGATCACGTGACTCCTTCCGAGCTGGCGGTTGGAATTGCCTGCCATTTCCTCCACCAATCAGAGATTGTGTTCGAGTTGACGATGCGGCGCTCATAGCGGATGATGCAACATCTAAACAGAATATGAAGGACCGAGTATGATCTAGTCGCCATTTTTAATCTGTTATGCAATTCTATGCAAATTTTCATCCCTAGAAAATCGTTGTAGTTGACAAAATTTGATAATTATGATTCCTGTTTAAGATAGTGACATTCAATCAATTTCTAGTAGTTAAATCGTCTTAAACTAATATTTATTTTATTTGTTTAAAATTGTTTCGCTACAGTATGACTCATTATAATATGATAATATAAAATAATTTTAGGTACCAAATTAGTAGTATCAAACTGCATATTATAATACTCCATGAGAGTGAAACTATAAAGTAAAGTGTATATTATTCATATATTTCTGTAATCTGACGGATATAGCAATGTATCAGTCTCATCAATTCAATTTCATTTCTCTAGCTCGGATGCCATATTATTAGGTAAATTTTCGTAAAGCGCAAACAATAAAAATAGGTTAAACTAATTTTTTATAGATAATATAGATAACAAAATTCAACCCTAATCATCTAAACCTCATCATATTATCGCTAATAATTTCACTACCTACATAAATAACCCGAAAAGGTACTGTTACGAGAGAAAACATTGCATTTTCTGGTATAATACCTCCATAAGAGGAGTGAGAGGAGTGAGAGGAGTGAGAGAAAAAGAGATGTCATCTATGATTCAGTTTCGTAACTATTTTTAATAACATAACACTATTAAGTTGCACTTATTTAACTCTGCAGCTTGGATTTGGCTTGATTTGATATCTCACCGATTTACATTGAAGAGTTTACTGTACAGTCTTACTGTTATTAATAAAACGCGCCATTTTAGCATTTAATAATACAATTAAAACTAGTCTAAGTTTAATAAATAGATAAAATAATATTGAGTGATGCAACACATTTTATTAATAACGGCAACATTTCGATTTCAAAACTAATTTATAGCAAGCAAATAAGACAAACTCAGCAAACAGACTTACCAAAGACAACGTTTTTCTTCGGCGATTTCGGCTCGTTGACACTCGATACAGTGTCTTTTGTTATGGATCCACCGTCCAGTTGGTTAAAGCGCTGCTCAAAACCTACAATATCAAAAATATGCATGCCTCAAAATTATATTAATTTCGATTATATACATACTTCTTGGGATTTAAGTAATTACTAAATAGTAAGGGAATTAGAATGTTATTGTAATAAGAAATAATACAGCTTATAGAGTTGTTCTTAGTAGTATATCCGTCTCAGTATTGAATAATTAAATCTACGTTTAGAAATTGTACTCCGTACACTACATTTTATTATGTAAATATATAATATAACTTTCACAAATTAGCGAAATAAGGATAACGTTTTAAAGAAACATAATAATTGCCCCAACAATTTTTCAGAACTCTGAAATTACATAAAATATTTTAATTATTAAGATGAAGTAGATCTTGTCAAACGGAGCGTAAAATATCGAAAACTACAAAGTAGTATTGTGGATTTCTAAAAAACATACATAGCCCTAAAAGATTTGAAATTTGACAGGTTATTTTATTCAACTGTTTCATCGATTCAAAATTAGTGAAATTGTCACAATTTTACAATTCTTTTAAAAGTTGAGAAAACATTTGAGAGCCATATATGTAAATAATCTATTATTTCTACTAGATTTATAAGACGACAAATAGTAAAACAAAAATGATTAACCTGTAAAATAATGGTACATATAGTGCATAAAAATCACCTGAATGCTCCGTGGCACTGGCGGCACTCCTCTGTTTCTTGGCCTCGCGCGCCTTCACAATCTCCGGTTCGAGCTCGATCGTGTTCCATGACTGCCATAACCGATTGGCTGGTTGGAGGCCGGTGAGCCAGTTGTAGACCAGACAGATGAGATCCTCCTTGAAATCCGCACCGAACTGATTGTAGGAGTCGGGAAAGCAGTCCGAGAAGGCAGCGAATAGAGCCTGGCTCATCAGATTTGGGTAGTCCTGAAATCAACCAGACATCAACACAGTAACAAAGTAAAACCATTACTCAGTGTCTGAATTATAACATAATCAATACTAAACTATGAGCACAGTTATTTTAAAGCCTTTTCCCAGTGTTACTTAAACATTGTTAGTCAACAATAATATCGATAATGATAACCTGTACAAATTAAAGTCTGAAAAAACCAATATGGAATGACGGTGCTATACTTACCGATAGAATTTTCTTATAAAAATTCGATTATATTATAATTAAATATCGATGGTCTGATTGCACTCATAATAAAAATAAGTCCCTATAGTGAATTGTCTTTTATATCAATCAGCTTTCGGTTTTATAGACCGAAATCGTGCACGTAAAATATTTACATTAATCAAGTTGATAATAATTGTGTGTGTAAGTAGGATTTTTAAAGCTATTAAGAAATAAATTTTGTGTCATTTAATAGTAACAATTTTGAATGTGTCATCATTACTAATAAGATCGACAAATTATAGGTTATCTCTAAAGAATTATTTACTATTAGAACCTTTGTAAGAACATAAAAGATGTTATTATTCTAGTTGTTCGTGGGGTTACTACTACTAGTAGTATATGTATGATAATAAATTATTATTATATAAATCTAAAATTATTATGAGATACATTATCAATGCAGTAGAAATGTCTATAAAAATATATTACATAAATATTTATCTATACAATTTATAAAAAGTAACACACAATTTTACGACGAAAAATGTATAATTAAAAAACAAAACTATACATAACATGTTTGATTTAAAAATCGTTTAGCAACACATCAAACGTACAGTCAAAAATACATCACGGTAACGCGGTACGTCGCAGAAGAAGAGAAATCGAGAGTAGTTTTTTGAAGTTCTGTCGAAGTAGTTGTCCTTTTCCCATTTGTCTTGCTTGGAGCCGTAGTTTGACACAAAGTAGTACCAAAACATGTCCTGTATAGATGTATAGATCACAAAAGACTATTTTGAGACTGTTAAAAAAATTTATTGTATTCAATTTATATTTTACAATATTTTGAAGGATAGTTACCTGAAGCATAGCCTGAGAGAGCTTCGAAAAGAGCCATTTTGTGAAACACGCTTTGTATGGACCCTGAAAATGTTATCAATAATAATGAAAAATACCAAAATAGTATATTAATATGTTTAAAAAGTTTCTAAATATTCATAATTATACTTACTTACTATATAATGATCTAAGATTAATTTATGCATAATCTTATATATACATATATTATTTGTCGTGTAAAAATTGCGTAAAATCGAAACTAATATGATTAAGTTAATGTATGTATAGCAAGAGGTATTAGAAGAAAATATATATTTTAAATTGGCTCAAGTGCTATTTCTTTTAAATCAGCTTAAGATGGCTGGTTGTATCATACATTTAAAAAATATGTTCTAAATTGTCGTGCGGTAAATACATTGATGAATATTTGGTGAAAATAGAACATTGCAACCCCCCCTAATGTATATATATATATAATTATTAAAGCAAATATTTCTTAAATGTGTTAAACCTAACAATGAAAGAAATGTGGTGCATTTCAGACATATTATCATAGGACAGACAATAAAAAAAATGTATATAGAATAAATTTAACATGTATTAAATAATGTTGATGTCATGAAGAGGGTGTTAGATTTAGACGCGTGGTGTGCAAATGCACATTTAGTGTTAGCAGAATAGAGCATTTCCAAAGATCCAAGATTATAAAATATAATGTTTAAGATTATATAGTGTAAATATTATAATATAACCATGCTAATCAACAAATTAGAAATATTATTTATCTCTTATATTCGAAAATAGAATGTTTTTGTTTATATCACACATGTTCAAAGTACGTAGTCTCACTTTATACTTATATTGTAACTCAAATTCATTAACAATCAATTCATCAAAATTAGTCAATGATCTCTTGATGAGTTATTAATAAGTAACGTTGAAATATTACACAAAAAACTAAGCCTCTATGCATTTAATAATATTTTAATTTGAAGTACATAAATATCCCAAGACGTTATATTTTAAAGTAGAAAAAGGTAATATTAATTAGCGAGCAGGAATATAATTCCAATAGGAAATACTTCTAGGAGCATTGTGTGAAAGACAATAATTACTACACACCGACAGCTTTTTGGGATGCGCATTCATGGCCTTGCTAAGGACAAGAATCGGGCTCACAGCTTCAGGAAGAGGAGTAAACTCATTTACGTCAAATCCAGGGAATTGATACAGCTGGTTTGGATAAAACGAAAAGGATCCTTTATTTTAAAAAAATTCAATGTATAATACATATATTCAATAATAAGTTCGAAATAGTTCACGTAAGACTAGAAAAGGCAAACAAACTTTAAATTAAATTTTCAAATATTCTATATTTGTAATCTAGCATTAAAAATATAAATTGTGTAAACGTTTTTTTGTTCTGTGTCAGAACATTAGAATAACGCAAACACAAAATTAAACAAGGAATATACTGTACTAACACTTTAAACTAGACTGCTACCAATGTATTAAAACAAAAATTATATAAATTCTTTGTATTGAACCATTAAAACAAACTTTATTCTACTACATAAAATGAGTAAAAAGGAATGCTTTTAATATTAAATTTCAATGTAACTAAAAAGGTTAAGTTTTATAAAAATTGAAAGCATATTAAATATGTTATCATTAACACAACAAAAACTACCATTGAATATAAATTATCTTACAATAACTTTGTTTTTCAATTGAAAAATATTATAGCAATCAAATTTCACAAAAAAATGGATAACCATTAAATAACCATGAATAATTGGAGTATAAAACAGTCGAACTATCTAAATCATAATGATATCTTAAACTTTAAAACACAAAAATAGTTCAGTTGACCTGCTATATCTACCATGTTATATTCAATTAACTATACTTATAAAAAATGTTTCTTAAATGTGAAATATGTTTCCACTTATTGCAAATAACACAATTTGGAAAATTTCAAATAACTCTAGAAAAAATACCTCAATAAATTTTGGCGTGTGATCTGCACTGGCATCTTTTGTTGATGGTGGAGTAACGTCGCTTTTTTCTTTCCGTTTCGTGGAGATCTTGGCGATTTGTTTCACTCGTTGACTTGTATTGAAGCCAAAAGCTAAAATAGAGTGGTTTGGTTTAAATTAGAACATAAGATACAAAACATATTTCATTATAGCAACAAAAGTAGGTAACCTATCAAAAACTAAGTCAAAAAGGGAAAATTATATAATTATATGTATATAATAAAAGAAATGACAATATAGAAATGAATCAATAAATCATTCTAGCATTAGTCAATAAAAAATGCCGTTTTGCTTCCCCTATTCAATAATGGCCAAAGTAAGAATTAAAACCAAATATTATTCATTTTTTATTTTTAAAGCTTAATTAAAAATTACAGTACTATTGGTATTTGTATAATAGTGATATGAACAAATCAATAAGAGACCTTTTTTAGAGTTTCCGATATATAAAAATAAATACAATATACAAAATTACAAACTGCTCGTAAATATCAAATTTAGATATATGAGGTAAGTGAAGTTCTGTGTAAGACACAAGTATGAATTTGACTACTGCTTCTAACAACTCAATACTAAACAACGACTAAAGAGATGTAGTGTAAAAGTCGATTAATACATTACAATTATGAACTATTAGAATAAAAGAGTATAATAGGTCCACCAAAGTTACGGATATTGGTGTCTATGCAGAATATAGTTCAACTATTTTAAATCAATTGAAGACTGATGTACATTCAACAGAGATTAAAATCATGGCCAGATATTAATTTGTATTCAACTGAACCTCTTTTTGGATTAAGAATTGTAGTTTTTTTAGAAGTATACCTGCATAAAAGATAATAATGCTATTCGTATATACCTTTAAGCTGCTAACGTCTATAACATACATTATATGATAAGGATATGACTAAAATAGTTATCTACCTAATAAAACTATATAACCATACAGTACACATCTTCCGTATATAACTAGATACTTTTAAAAAATAACATAATTTAATAACTTGATTATATTTGCAACCTAAGTGCAAGATTTTGAAAATATAAATGTTAAAATCTAAAATATCGTTTTTGAAGATGCAAGAGTGGTTTAAAATGCGTTGTTAAAAGACAGGCATTAAAGGGTATTAAGTTTGTTTAGTTTTAGCAAAAGATTGGTAAAAATTAACCATTATAGCAATTGTATTAATACAAACATACTTAAAAATAACTAAGCAACCACTTTAAAAAAATACTAAAACTACCGCACTAGAACTACCGACTGTTCCTAAAAATATTAAAAAAAAAGAAATTAGATATAAGTATATACATATAACTCTAGGTTACGTAAAAAAGCTAAAAGACACAAGTTATAAGCGCGCGTGTTATATAAAAGCTATATTGTTGTGACTATTGTGTTACTGAGACGTGGTATGTGTATACGTCATACTTACTGGCCTTGACAGAATATATTCCAGCAAATTTAGTTACTTCAGCAATCTCTTGGACTGAGAAAAGATACACATTGTTCATTCATAATACATTGAAAATATATTAACAATTATTATTTAAATTATAACAGAAATAATTAGTATTTCAATAATTCAATTCAACTATTAAGCTGTAGGTATATGGAAAACGTTTGCATTGTTAAGCTACGTAATATAAACAAACATATATGATCTAAAACACTCAAGTATGCCAAACAGACATTTAAGTACATTTCAACACTCAGTTAGTTTTATACCAATTTGGAAAATTCTAATCCCTGGTATTTTAAACATTACTATAAGCGTTCCTACATATTTAAACAGATAATTTAATTGTATACTTTAATATTCCAATAATATCAAATTGTAAAATGAAAAAAATAGCTTAGTTGAGTAAATATAATTGTTGTTTATTATCACCATGAGTTCCATTAATAGTCAATATTTTTACTTTTTATAATAAATTGTTCCTTTAAAGTGTGATTTTTTTAATATTATGTCTCCAAGAAAACATTACAATATTTTTCTTTGTCAATGACATATTAAAATCTGATAAAAGGTATTTTAACTCATATCATGGACATGTAATACAGCGCTAAAATTGGTTATACACACCTTAAAAATAAGCGTACAATGCAACATTATTCAATTTTGTGTTAATTAATATATTGCATTTAAAATAAATGTTGATTTTACAAGACTCTTTTTAAAGTCATAATTCACTCATTTTTACCCTGATACGCAATAAACCCTATTGAAATAGAGGTTAATTCTTGACAATTGCAGCCTCATCTAACCAATCAAGCCCACAGAGGGTCTGACGGGATCCACTCACCTCGACGCAGCTGTCTCTCTCCAGTGGCCCTGTCGTCAATAGCCTGGCTTACGTAACGAGGAAGTTCATCCGGACTCTGGGCGAGCAGGGAAGTGCACTGCTTGAGTCGACGATCCAGCCGACAGATTCGGCGGTTGATGTCATCAATAGAGCCAATTATGAAGGCTGCCGGTGAGTGTAACATTACCAGAAAGAAATATAACATGTGTCATCTACGTGCAAAGTTAACTACTGATGTGATATAAATACAGCTAAATTATATTTCAAATACTTTATACACACTGGATAAATCGTACAACTTTGCCTAAATAGTAATCCGAGATTATAAATTAATTTGATATAAAGTTCAATAAAACACACATATTTCATTATGAATGCATGCACATATTACCGATTTGATTTCATTAGCCTCGCGCGCAGTGGCGTAGGTAATGGTTAGCAAGCCTAACTTACATCGGGAGATCGAGCCCCACTCCACAAGCCAATCTCAATAATATTTAAATACAGCTAACCCTAACCATTATTTAATCCTATTTTTATTTATAGTAAAATTCTTTTGTGACTCAGAAATAATTCCAATGTGTTCGTACCTTTATTTAGATATGCAAAAACATAAAATAAATTTGCAAATGTTTGTAAAAATTGTAAATTTTATGGATTAATAATTTTAAGGATGAAGACTTTCGGATTTTTTAGACTTTTAGTATGTTCGTCCTGATATTTAATAGTAGCTTTGTGCAAAGTTTCGGCTTTGTACCAATTATTTCCAACTTTTGTTAAAATTTGATCTAAAATGACTGGACTACAATAGAGTCAATCTGATGTAAACATTCGAAAGGTTTGAGAGCACTTAACGTAGAAAATATAGGTAACATATATGAAGTAGATCTTATAAATGTTTACGTGATCTTGCCCGCTGGCGTTCCTTTAAATTCAGTTTCTTCTTTTGCTGAACTTCGTAAGCTTCCGAGAGGTCCTCCTCCAAAATGTGCATCGGAGATGAAATCCGATTGAGCTCTTCCATCTCGACTATAAGACACAATGACGCACAAGATGAAACAAAGAAGAATAGAGTAACTTAATTACGATTAAAATAAAGTACATATATTTATTTTCAAGGCAAACTATATTCCATTTATTAATACAATATACTATTTAAAATAATTTGGGGTACTTACAATTACAAGAAACTGAAGCATAGTTGCTATATAAATATTGGAAATATAAGAACGACATACTATGTATGTAAATTAAAACATCAAATACTTACTAAAACTAAATTTTAAATAAAAATATAAATTAAATGTAAATAATTACATTTTTTGTAATTCATTAATATAGAAAACAAAACTAAAAAGAGATCAAGAAAGTATAGGTATGTCTAAATAATAGGAAATAACTTATCTTAATTACTAACAAATAACGGTTATATAAAAATAAAGCTAAATGCGAACCGATAATAGTTATTTACAAAACTAGTGAATAATTTGCATTTTTATTGCATTCAACTCGATTGAGGATTTACGCACGAGCCCGAAGGGCGAGAGCATTAATTCAATAGAGTTGAATGGAAAATGATGCAAATTATGCACAAGTTGTGTAAAGAATTTTATTTTTTTACCAACAATAATCGCAATAGGTACTACATGATTTCAATGTAGTATCAAATATGATACATATCATATCGATATCAGAAAATTCCAATTTAAATTGTTACTATTGATTTATTGTGATGTAAGAATTATACATTTAACGACAGATGAATTTTGCTATAAAACAGAAAGTTAACTTCTGTTGTTACATCCATTTTGAGTGCAGAAAATATAAATATACCTTGCACGAATTTGATTAATATGGCGAAACCCTTGACCTCTTCTGACTCAATTTTTAAAGAAATGAAAGACAAGATTTTTTCATGTGTAAATCCGTCCAGGTTTACGTGAAATGGCATGATAAATTTACAAAATTTATGTCCGATGAGAAAGTGGCTGAACATTTTGAATCTGTCATGAAGTTTTTCAATTGCATATCAAAACATTATAGCGCGTCTACATTTTGGTAAACCTATAGCTGTTTAAACAAATATTATACCACGTATAAGGCTTGGAAATCATTCAGTGAAACACCCTTTCTGAAAATTTTTATTAAAAATCGAAACCATCTCTCCTGTTCAATAGAAATCCACAGTGTTGTCGAAAGTGGAGTTGTTCAAATTTATTGAGGACGCCCAAAACGATGAGTTGCAATATGTCGTTAAGAAAGCGATGGCAATAGGGGGTTATTATGGTGGACTGCGTGTGAATGATCTGCTTTTGTTAGAATTCAGTAATGTTGTCGTGAGACGTGATTCCAAACCCGTTTTTGTCCGTTCTAGTAAGACTGACCAACAAGGAAAACGGACATTTTATTTTACCATTTCCAAAAACGAAAACTCTCCAAATTGTTGTCCATATTTAATTGTCAAAAAATATATGTATGGACAACATCAGTAAACAGTCAGGAAATTTTTTACAAAACTACCATTTGAAAGGAAAGCGTTTTTGCGGTCAATCAATGGGTCGGAACAGTATTGAAGTTGTACTAAAATTCATTGCCACATATCTAGGTCTCGATCATCTGCAACGGCATTAGCTGATTGCAGTGCATCGATGGTAAGCCTAAAGCTTCAATTTCGGAGGAAAAGTGATTCAGATTACGTAGAACAAAGCAAAAAGCATAAAATGGACGTAGCAGCATCACTAAGCATTAGTTGTGAAGAATCTGGCCACAGGAAAATGCGCGGATTAATGACAAATGACTCTGGAAAAGTTGTTAATATTAATAACTGCTCCAATGTCGTTAATTTGTAGTGAGCAGCTGCTTATTTTATTAATAGACTTTGATGTTTGTATATCGTTAATTGTTTCTGTGTAAAATAAAATTCATACCAGTGCAAAAATAATTACATTTTTGCACGCGCGTGCAAGAATATAGTTTATGACATAAAATTTAAAATAAATGCATAATGATCGATTTCTTGCATTGTAAAAAATAAAATTATTTATCAATACCTAGAATTTTCATTTAATTTAATTTTTGTTTAAATTAATGATTGTTAAATTACTAAATAGATCGGTTGAATATAACGCTTTTTTTGTTTGTGTAAAAATGTATGCATACCTATATCTAAAAATAATAATAAACAAAAACATAATATTATAATAGCCTGAGATATCAAATAAGATAGAAATCAAGCTATTAACAAATCATAAATTTATATTTGGCAAATGTTGATGAATAAAAACAAATCATACATATTGATAGGAAAATGCGTCGTGTTTTAAAACTATAAAATAGTCATACGAATAAAAAAAATAGCGGTGCTTAATAACAATATGATACCTATTATAAATAAAATGATATTTCTTGCATACTGTGCATGCAATAACAGGAATGTGATTCGTAACAATGATCAACAGTTTACAAATGTATATTAAATAAATAATATTACATATACCTAATATACAAAATGCACTTCAATTTTTAATATCAACAACAATTAATAGACTTTAGATTCGTCAAATAGATAAAAATGATGTCGGAATATGTACACGTTCATGTTATCACACAGTGGTAGGGCATATCAAACACTTCACTGAAATAATTATGGGGCATCTTTTTTAACAACAACTAATGTGACAACGTCATCACCATTATTTTCATCGTCTTCACTATCGTCATCACTATCATCACTGTCAGTCTCGTCAGATTCATCTTCGGAATCGTCGTCATCCTGATTTCCATTATTCTCTCTAGCTTCTTCCGTCAGATTGTCATCATCTTCGTCATCATCATCATCATCATCACTTCCAAAGTAGCCATCCGTCTCCATTTGAATCCGCTCCTCGATAACTGGTTTAAACTGGAGAGCCTCAGCATTCGTCGGATCATAGATGAGAATCATGTCGCACAACTTCTTGGCGTTAGGATAGTCTTTCTTCATGAGGCACTCGAGAAACTCCATTTTTAGCTCGTTGGGTGCGTGATTCCGAGCAGTGGACTGACTCACCTCATCAGAAGAGTCCTCGGAAGAAGTTCGGGTATTGGCAGTGGCACCGGCAGTGTCCCCATTTGATCCAGTGGATGATTTAGACGGCTGCTGACAGCTATTGTGAAGTGAAAGTTGTGGTACCTTTGATGAGGAGGACTTTGCTGAAGCTGCTGTGGATGAAGCAGATGTGGGTGGCTTAGGCTTAGTGCACGAGTGCGTTGATGGCTTCCTCTGTTCCATTACTGAAGTTAATATGTGAGTGATACATATAATTAGTTACAAGCATACCTGCTAACAAAATTTAAAATATAACAAGGCAGTCTATAAGCTAAAGTAAATAAGACAAGCTTAAACTAATATTATGAAAACTTTAGGAGCCACTATATTATAAAAAATTTAAATATATGTATATTTATAGCATAAGACACAAAAAATGACTGTATGCATATAAAAAAAGGTCCAAACATGTCAAAATCTAAATAAAAGTAATAATATGTATTACATATATAAATTACTGATTAATTCTTCGATTGATTCATAGATTAATATTTGTTTTATAGGCATGTGTATAACATTAACGTAGTAAGGAAAGTAGTATCAATAAGAATTAAATATCTTATGATATATCCATTCTTCTTATTAGTTAAATATAATATGGAACAAACATCTGGGTGTATTGGAGACAAGTTGAATTACTGTTTTATTTAATATAACAGCGCGAGGATTTTTCATTCTGTGAGTTCTTTTCATAGGATTTTTTATCTGTATAATAATAAAACTGCCCATCACGAAAAAATGCCAGTACACAATTGGAAATTAAGTACATTCAAGTACATTTTTAAAATTCGAGTATATTCAAGTATATCAGTGAATTTCAAGTACACATGGCCACCACGAGATTGTGTCTAGTTTTTAAAAACAAAATCTGTCAAGTAGAGTGTTTTGCATTTTATTTCATTACATATGATTCAGGAGATTTCTAGACAATCAATTATGAACTATGAATTATTAAATATACCTTTAAATAATAATGTTCAATACACCATTATATTTAGTTATCTAAAAGCAACATTCCTTATATCAATTTTGTAACAAATATAAAAAATTTCAACATTCATGTGAATATTGGATTTATTTGAATTCGATTTTAATCAACTAAATATTTTATTATTCTGTGAAGGAATTCCTTCATTATTCCCCCACTTTAGGTATTGGTTTCTTTTTGACTAGTGTTTATTAAGTTTTCTCGAGGAATATTTACTCCTGTCTTTTCCAGCTATAGAATTTCTTCTCTTTTGCCTTTTATGTATCCTAGTTTGTTGATTTTCCTGTTATATAGTTAACCATTCTTTTGTTTTATACTTTCTTTTTCTGATTTGTCAGTTTTCTTTCTATCTGGTGAGCAGTTTTGGTATGATGGTTTTAAGGAAGAAGAACAATTACTGATTAAGATAAATTCTTCGTATTTTCATACATAAATGAATAATCTAATTATATTCATAATTAATATTAATTATTATAGTAATTGAGGGTATATACGTTATTTTAAGAGGTAGGTTGGATACATAACCATACATACATTATCAGTTAATATATATATATACCTAAATATTAGGATAGCTTAATAGTAGGG